>BPUM01001054.1:0-183859 GCA_020521455.1 Prunus kanzakura
CCTCTCATATGCAAGCTGGGCCCTCTCCTTCCTCTTGTTCTCAAGCTCCTGCACAGCCTCGATTCCTGAAAATCAAAATCAAAATCAAAATCAAAATCAACAAAGTGTGAACCCTCACTCCTCGATTCCTGGTTACATTGTAGTCCCCTTTTCCACAGTGATCAACTTCAAAACTCCTGTGTAGCAAGGTGGAACCAGCCTTAGAACCTGTTGTGGGTTGTGCCTTTGGGGTGAAGCTGGGAGTGGGCTTGAGGTTCGTAATGAATAGACACCACCTACTCATTCTGAACCTCAAGCCCACTCCCAGCTACAGCCACCACCTGAGTCCGTCTCTGCGAGCATCAGGAACACCCATGCGGGTTCTCAAGCTGGTTTCACCCTTGCTACACAGGAGGATGTAGCAAACCCATGCTTGGTCTTGTGAGGAATCATTCTGCAACCCTAATTGAAAACTGAGAGTTAAAAAAACGCGTGAAAAAATCATATTTAAACAAATTATCGAAGTACAACGTCGGTTCTAATTTACATAGCGACGTTATATTTTAATAATCAACGTCAGTTTAGATAAACAAGCGCCGTTATAACTACATCGGAAATCCAAAAGTCATTTGACGCGTATTAAAAATAGAACGACGTCGTTTTCAGAAACCCCAAGTAACCACGTCGGTTTCCTAAAAATACACTGTCGTTCTATTTCTAAGTACAACGTCCGTTAAAATAAAAAAAGCGCCGTCATAATTGCATCGAAAATCCAAAAGTCATTTGGCGCGTATTAAAAAGAGAACGACGTCGTTTTCAGAACAAAAGTAACCACGTCGGTTTGTTAAAATACACAGTCGTTCAATTTATAAGTACAACGTCTGTTCATAAGAACAAAGCGCGTAATTGAAAAATGAAGACGTGGAATTAATTTTTCACGTCGGTATGAGTAATTAAAACGACGTGGTATTATTGAATATAAGGTCGTTGGGTAAATTGGAAAATGACGATTCATCTTTTTTGAAAAAACATTCGTCGTGTAATTCGTTTTAAAAACGTCGTTTCATTAAAACATACCGTCGTGTAAAGTAATATTATAGGGCGGTGTTAACAATAGCGCCGTATAATGTGTCATACTAGGGCGCATACTATTAATAGCGTCGTCTTTATTAAACGGTTTTTTATTATTTTAAACTTTTCGCCTTCCTGACCCATACTTGCACTGTTTCCAAACCCGAGAAAAACTTTCAAGCTTCTCTCATTTTTCATTCTCCAAGAACTGTTTCAAACTTTCAAGCTTATCTCCTCTTCGTCTTCATCTCCTCTTCGTCTTCATCTCTGAACTGAAACACCAAACTCCAGAAGAAAGCTTTCATCGCAAGCAAAGGGTAAGCATTTCTGAAAGGATTTTTGTTCCTGTTTTGCATGCGCATATCATTTTCGTTTTTTTAAATCTTTTTACATATTTTCTTTCCAAGTTTGATAAAATTTGCAGACAAAGACGAAAAGTTTCCAAGTTTGAACACTACTCTGGTTCTTCTACTTCAACTAAATAAGACGACGGTGGCTTGTTATTTACGTGGTTAGATTTATAGACCACGACGTGTGAAAGTGTTCTTCGTTGTTTTTTTAAAATGAGATCCTGTTTTTTGTTTTTGATTTTTAAGGATATATTCATCGCATGTTTGATTTCTCTGAACAATGGTTTTTGTTTCGAAAATCTTTTTAATTATTTTTCTGCTGAAAATATTTTACGTTGTTCCTAATGTTTTTGTGGTATAGACGACGGTAAATTAATATTTACGTCGTTTTATTTTAATACCACGGCGATTTTTATTATTAACGTCGTTGTAATATTTAATACTCTCTTTTTTGATTATATCATAAGACGTCGTTTGTTTATTATTGACGTCGTCGTAATATTTTATCACGTCGGTTATTAACTACCGTCGTTTAAATTTATTATTACGTCGTTTGTTTTATTCTTACGTCGTTTCAAATATTATAATACGTCGTAGTTTATAAATAATCGTCGTGGTTTTTATTAATTTCACTGATAAATTTTCACTTGCAGGTTTAATTTGTCTGTAACCATGGTTTCTCAATCCCAAAGTAAGGAGTCTGGCTTGAAAAAAAATGAATCCTCGAAGAGGGAGCTTAGTGTTGTAAATCCTCAAACCAAGTCCTCGAAGAAGATGAAGTTTGTTTCATCTTCTGAGACAGAACCAGGCAGCACGGCAACTATTTCTGAGGAGCCAAAGTCAGGTCGGGGTATGAGCACAATGCCCCGTGTTGTGCAGAGAAAAATTCAGAAAATCAAGCCTGTTGTTGAGTACAATGAAGAAGGGAAACCATATGGCCGTGCACATAATGAGATGCAGTCCTACATTGGTGTGTTGGCACGCTCCAGAGTCCCACTTGTGGACAAGAAATGGGTTCAAATATCCAAGGATATAAAAGAGCAGATTTGGGAAGCCGTTGACATGGCTTTTGTGGTTGGTAAAGGGGGCAAGCAAATGGTGCTATCTTCTACCGCCAAGAAATGGAAGGATTTCAAGTCTACACTAACGAGGTTTCATATCCTTCCATTCATCAAGGAGCAGGATAGATTAAGGCAGCCCCCTGAAACATACAAATTCTTAGAGAAAGCTCAATGGGATGCCTTTGTAGCTTCAAGGTTGTCTGAAAAATTTGGGGCTGTGCATGAAGAACAATCACAGAGGAGGGAGAAACTCGAGTACAATCATCGATTGTCTCGAAAAGGATATGTTGGTTTTAAGGAGGACTTGAAGGAAATCATGCCTGGGGTAGATATTGATCGATCTACCTTATGGAAAAAAGCAAGAGAAGACAAACATGGTAACATCCCGGATCCAAAGACTGCAGAGAAAGCAAAATTAATTGTAAGCCTACTCACTCTGTTTTAAAATTTTTATTACGTCTGCTGTTATATTTTTGCGTCGTGTGAAAAGTATTACTACGTCGAAATATTTTAAAACGCGTCGTTAAAGGTCTGAATCTGGAATCCATGCTCTGTTTTTTGTAATTATATCATAAGACGTCGGTGGTTTATTATTGACGTCGTTTAATAAATTAATAACGTCGGTATTTAGTTAGCGTCGTATTAAATACTATATTACGTCGATTGTTATGTTATTGAGTCGTGCGAAATATTATACTACGTCGATTTTTTATAAATAACCGTCGTTTGTTTTCTTATTCTGACTTTTTATTATGTCTTTTTGTTAGGATGATTTGCAAAAGCAAGTCTCTGAAGGAACTCTTTCTCTGTCAGGAACCAATGATGTTTTGACAATGGCTTTGGGTCCCGAGCATCCAGGAAGAGTTAGAGGGGTAGGGGCTGGGGTTTCCCCTAAGCAATACTTCAATTTACCTAGACAACAGAAGGTAAAGTTTGCCGATCAATTGAAGGAAAGTGTAAGACTTGTCCTTCAAGAAGAGACTTTGAAAATGGAGGCTAGATCAAGGGAAGAGAGTTTAAAGATGGAGGCTAGGACCAAGCAATTGGTAGAAGCTGAGAGGGAAAATTTGCTGAGTCAGCTTTCCAAACTCATCCCCAATTTTGATCAAAGCATGCTGAAACTGAATACAATGTCCCAAATCCAAGGGCAAAGTCCTAAAAATCCAATGTCGGACAAAGCAAGCTGCTCAGGGGCACTTGATGTTAGAGCCCTTCAATTTGAGGAGGATACTGCCAAGAATGGGGAAAAGCAGGAAGAAATGGTAACGTTTTTTAACTTTGAATTCTCTGTTTCTCTGTTTATATTTACCGTCGTGTTAAAGTTTTACCACGACGCTCTTGTATTAAACCGCCTTCTGTTAACGTTTACCACGACGGTGAATTTATTTGTTTTTAATTTTTGTACAATGTCATTTATATATTTCTTTATTTCTTAAAACAGAAATCCGGGGAAGTAGAAAAGACAGTAGAAGGAAAGATACTTGAGATATTTGAACAGGTAAATTCTCATAACTTAGCCTTTTTCATTTTTTTTTTTCAATTCTCATTACCGTCGTAATTCTTTATTTAACGTCGTTTAATGAATTTTACACGTCTGTAATTATTACATACCGTCGTTTGTTATTGAGTACCACGACGGTTTATTTTAATTTTTTTACCACGATGCTCTTGTATTAAACCGCCTTCTGTTAACGTTTACCACGACGGTGAATTTATTTGTTTTTAATTTTTGTACAATGTCATTTATATATTTCTTTATTTCTTAAAACAGAAATCCGGGGAAGTAGAAAAGACAGTAGAAGGAAAGATACTTGAGAGAGTTGAACAGGTAAATTCTCATAACTTAGCCTTTTTCATTTTTTTTTCAATTCTCATTAACGTCGTAATTCTTTATTTAACGTCGTTTAATGCATTTTACACGTCTGTAATTATTACATACCGTCGTTTGTTATTGAGTACCACGACGGTTTATTTTAATTTTTTACCACGACGCTCTTGTATTAAACCGCCTTCTGTTAACGTTTACCACGACGGTGAATTTATTTGTTTTTAATTTTTGTACAATGTCATTTATATATTTCTTTATTTCTTAAAACAGAAATCCGGGGAAGTAGAAAAGAGAGTAGAAGGAAAGATACATGAGATAGTTGAACAGGTAAATTCTCATAACTTAGTTTACAAGTTTAAATTGTTGTACAAGTTTACATAACGTCATAGTATATGAAATACCACGACGTTTATTATTTACCGTCGTGTAATTAAATATAGACGTCTGTAATTATTTAATAACGTCGTTGTTATTTATTTACCACGTCACTTTATGTTGCTTTATTTGTTCAAACAGAGTACTGAAGTACCAGATTATTCAAAGCTGGAGTTGCCTTCTTCTTTACAATCCCTTTGTAGTTATGTTGAATCGACACTAAAGCCTCAGGAGAAGGCTATGTCCTTTACTATTGAGAAGGAGGTGTTTGGCATAGATCGTAACACCTTCGTCTTGCATGAAGATATTACCCAATTTGCTGGTATGGAAGAAATTGGGGCTACTGTCGTTGCAGTATATATGAGGTTTGTCCTTATCAAATATTCATTTGACACTCTCCTTTATGTTTAAAAAAAAAAAACACTCATGGTTTCATTTCATATATTTAGGAGCCTATTTGATCATCTGAAAGCTGCAAATATGGTGAATATGGTTGGCTTTATCGACCCTGCTGCAGTTAGTGCCGACGCTGGTTCATTAACTGACAGATCACGTCTCGTAGCCAATCGACTTCAAAAAACAGATGGTGAACAGATTTTCATGATGCCTTACAATCCAGGGTTAGTCTCCAAACAAAAAACAGGATTTTGTTTGTATGATGCTCTGCATATAAAACTATATTTAACCTTTATATTTATTTTGTGCAGCCGTCATTGGGTCTTGATCATTGTGAGAGCAAAGAAGGAGACCGTCTATTTTCTGGATCCACTGCCTGGAAATCGTGTTGTGGATGAGGACGGGAAAAACATAGTGAACTCTGCTCTAAAAATGTATAATACACACATAGGCAGAGTAGGCCGTAAAACACCTCTTTGGAAAACT
Organism: Prunus kanzakura; assembly: GCA_020521455.1. Taxonomy (NCBI): domain Eukaryota; kingdom Viridiplantae; phylum Streptophyta; class Magnoliopsida; order Rosales; family Rosaceae; genus Prunus; species Prunus kanzakura. The sequence continues at coordinate 5,547 of BPUM01001054.1, forward strand.
CTGCCCGGCACTCCAAAGCAACCAAGCAGTGTAGAATGTGGGTATTATGTCATGCGCTTTATGAGAGACATCATAAAGGATACTTCCCTGGATTTTGAGAGGACGGTAAGAAGAAAATTTTCAGATTTATTTTTTATGTCGATTTTTATATTATCAACGACGGTAGATTAAAAATACCGTCGTTGAATATATATCCTACGTCGGTAAATGAATAATAGCGTCGTCGGTGATATTAATCTTTGTTTATGAACTGCAGTTTGCCAAAGGAAAGAATCAAGCGCCATACCCCCAAGCTGCCATTGACGAAGTTAGGAAAGAATGGGCAGAGTTTGTGTGTGTTCATATGGAGTAGAGGAATTTTAGCATACTTAAACATTTTTATAAAATGTACAAAATTTTTTAGAATTAGACAAGTTTTTGTACAAAATTGGTTAGAATTAGCAAGTTTTTGTTGACGTCAACGTCCCTGTAAATTTGTTGAGGTTTTCATGTTGTTAAAAACCCAAGATCATGCTGAAACAAATTTGTTGAGGTTTTCATGTTGTGAAAAACCATAGTTTATTCAAAAAGACGTTGCAGACACATAACAACGTCATATTTTTTTTAAAACCCGACGTAAAAGGTTTTTCAAACGACCCTCTTGGTTCTATAGACGACGTTGTTTTCTTGATATTAGACTGCGAGAAGTAAGAGTTTTGGTCGTGGAAAATTGTTTGTACGTCGTTTTATGTGTAAAAATGGCCATGGTTAATAATTTAAACGACGTTTTGTTTTAAAATTAAGTCGTTTATAATAATTTAAAACGTCGTTCATTTATTAACGCCGACGTGGTTTGTGGGTTTTATTAATAATATTTTATTCCATTTAACGAAAATAATCATAATAAATTTAAAATAAATCCAAAAAATGCAACGTCAACTCCTATGAAGTCATTGTGATATTTTCTTCCCCCTTAAGCTTTAAAAAATTAAGTTTGAGTTATACAAATTTAAAATTACCACCAAAAAGAAAAATGTTTTCATGAGTCACAACATCACTTATACTTTAATGGTTTAGGGTTTAGGGTTTAGGGGGATAAAGGTTTATTTTTGGGGTTTAGGGTTTATGGTTAATATATATTAGGCCCTAAAACCATAAATCCTTTTCTATAATTATTTAAACATATATATATATAATTTAGGGTTTATATTTTATGGTTTAGGGTTTAGGGTTTAGGGTTTAGGGTTTAGGGTTTAGGGTATGGATGTCATATTTAATGACGGTTTTTTTGTTTTCCGTCGATGATTTACGAAGAGCGCATTTCTAAACCCTGGTTTGTTTAAAATGACGTTGTACACAAATAACAACATCATATTTTTTAAAAACGCGACGTAAATGGATGTTAAAACGACGCTATTAATTATATAGATGACGTTGTTTGATTGACATTAGACGGCGAGATGTTAAGATATTAGGTCGTGGAAAATTGTTTGTACGTCGTTTTAGTTGTAAAAATGGCCATGGTTTGAACTCTAAACGACGTTTGTTGTTAAAATTAAGTCGTTTATATTATTTAAAACGTCGTTAATTTATTAAAGAGGACGTGGTTTGTGGGTTTTATTAATAATATTTTATTCTATTTAATTCGAAATATTCATAATAAATGTAAAATAAATCCAAAAAATGCAACGTCAACTCCTATGAAGTCATTGTGATATTTTCTTCCCCCTTAAGCTTTAAAAAATTAAGTTTGAGTTATACAAATTTAAAATTACCACCAAAAAGAAAAATGTTTTCATGAGTCACAACATCACTTATACTTTAATGGTTTAGGGTTTAGGGTTTAGGGGGATAAAGGTTTATTTTTGGGGTTTAGGGTTTATGGTTAATATATATTAGGCCCTAAAACCATAAATCCTTTTCTATAATTATTTAAACATATATATATATAATTTAGGGTTTATATTTTATGGTTTAGGGTTTAGGGTTTAGGGTTTAGGGTTTAGGGTTTAGGGTATGGATGTCATATTTAACGACGGTTTTTTTTGTTTTCCGTCGATGATTTACGAAGAGCGCATTTCTAAACCCTGGTTTGTTTAAAATGACGTTGTACACAAATAACAACGTCATATTTTTTAAAAACGCGACGTAAATGGATGTTAAAACGACGCTATTAATTATATAGATGACGTTGTTTGATTGACATTAGACGGCGAGATGTTAAGATATTAGGTCGTGGAAAATTGTTTGTACGTCGTTTTAGTTGTAAAAATGGCCATGGTTTGAACTCTAAACGACGTTTGTTGTTAAAATTAAGTCGTTTATATTAGTTAAAACGTCGTTAATTTATTAAAGAGGACGTGGTTTGTGGGTTTTATTAATAATATTTTATTCTATTTAATTCGAAATATTCATAATAAATGTAAAATAAATCCAAAAAATGCAACGTCAACTCCTATGAAGTCATTGCAATATTTTCTTCCCCCTTAAGCTTTAAAAAATATAGTTTGAGTTATACAAATTTAAAATTACCACCAAAAATTAAAATGTTATCATGAGTCACAACTCACTTATACTTTAATGGTTTAGGGTTTAGGGTTTAGGGTTTAGGGTTTATATAAATTTAGAAAAGGGATTAGGGTTTAGGGTTTTATGGACGAGATATTTTAGGCCATAAAACCCTAATCCGTTTTGAAAAATTATTTGTAAAAACAATATATATAATTTAGGTTTTATTTATTAGGGTTTAGGGCATATTTCTTTACGTTGAACTTTTAACGACGGTAGTTTGGTTTTGTGTCGTAAGTATATTTACAACGACGTTATTTTTAAAATAAGCGTCAAGTTTAGGGTGAACCTTTAACGACGATTATGTTTTTGTTTCCGTCGATGTTTTTTAAAAAGCGCGCTTTCTAAAAATTTCAGCTCGACCTAAAATTTTCAGATTTCGCTCTAACTCTTATACAAGTTGACCATAGTCTGTGTCCTAAAACATTTCGCTCACTTCAAAGTTAGTCTCTCCGTCGAATCCAAGTTGGCCATAAGCTGTGAGCTCTGCCTACCTGTAAGTGCAAACCCTAATCTCATGCTTGTAAATTCATTGAATGATATTCAGTTCTGTGGTAAAGGGTTTTGTGATTTTTTAATGTTGTCGACGGTATGGGTTAATGGATTTAATGTTTAATGTTTTCATGAATCGGGTTTAGGGTTTAATCTTGTCGGATCTTTTAATACTCTCTGTTATTATGAATCGGGAATGGATTTAATGTTTTCATGCGTAGTATATGTTGGTTTCGTGCTTAGTATTAATGTATATGTTGTGTTCTTAATACCCTACATAAAAATTAATGTATATGTTGTGTTCTGAATATATTCTGGGTTCTTGAAAATAAACTGGGATTTCGAAATCCTTTTTATACATACGACGACAGTTTTCTTAACAAACCGTCGTCTATAAAAATATACCACGACGCTTGTTTTAACTACCGTCGTGGTTAGAGTTCGCTGGCGTCTGTTTATTGCTAGCATTAGACGACGTGTTTTTAAAACCCGTCGTCTATATATGTGTAATACGTCTGTTGTTGTTTAAAAACCGTCGTCTGTATACTATATTATTTGCTATTAAAACCTTATATAATCTGCTATAGTGATAGTCATTGCTTGTCTTTTCACCTTATTATAGATAATAGGATATAGTGTCCAAGATGGATAAGTCATGGATGCACTCGGATAGAAGATCGAAGGCATATGAGTTAGGGGTGGAAGCATTTTTGCAATTTTCTGTGGAAAATCTTCTAACTACAACGCATATCCGTTGTCCATGTGTTAAATGTGCGAATTTGAAATTGTTTGGGGTTGGAATTATAAGGGATCACTTATACTTTAATGGAGTTGACCAAAGCTATAAGAATTGGACATTTCATGGAGAACCTTGGGAACCAATTGCAACTAGTAATGCTAGTAGAAATGTTGAAGAAGATGATGACCATAGTAGGTACAGTTTTGTATCTGAAGAAATAGAGATGGATGATAATGATTTTGGTGATTTTGGATCGGATCCTTATGAGTTTGCTAATGTGATTGGGGATGGAGATCAACCATTGTACCCTGGTTGTAGAAAGTACACCAAGTTATCGGCATTAGTGAAGTTGTATAATTTGAAGGCAAAACATGGGATGAGTGATGTATGTTTTACAGAATTATTGATACTTCAGGGCGAGTTGCTTCCAGAAGGAAATACAATACCGGCCTCTATGTATGAGGCAAAAAAGACTATGTGTGCATTGGGGCTGAGTTATGAGAAAATCCACGCATGCCCCAATGATTGCATCTTGTATAGGAAGGAGTATGAAGATTCAACTAATTGTCCTACTTGTGGTATCTCAAGGTGGAAGGAAACCAAAGATGGATTCTTGAAAGAGGGTGTGGCAGCGAAGGTGTTGTGGTATTTTCCTCCAATTCCAAGGTTTAAAAGGATGTTTCAATCACATGAGACAGCTAAGAATTTGACTTGGCATGCTGCTAGAAAATCAATTGATGGTCAGATGTCTCATCCGGCGGATTCCCCGTCTTGGAAACTTCTTGATGATAAATGGCCCGAGTTTGGTAATGAGCCGAGAAACTTGAGATTGGCTCTTTCATCTGATGGATTCAATCCCCACAGTTCTCTAAGTAGCAGATATAGTTGCTGGCCAGTTATCTTAGTTACATATAATCTCCCACCATGGCTGTGCATGAAACGAAAGTTCATGATGTTGACTTTATTGATTTCCGGTCCTAAACAACCCGGAAATGATATAGACGTCTACTTGGAGCCTTTGATTGATGATTTAAAATCTTTGTGGGATGGGATTAGAGGAGTGTATGATGCACACATAGGAGAATATTTTACACTCAGAGCTGCATTACTGTGGACCATTAATGATTTTCCCGCCTATGGAAACTTATCTGGTTGTGTTGTTAAAGGATATAAAGCTTGTCCAATATGCGGCGATGATACACCTAGTCACAGGTTGAAAAATGGCCACAAAATTTGTTACATTGGGCATAGAAAATGGTTACCAATTAATCATCCATATAGGAGGCAACGTGCAGCTTTTAATGGGAAACCTGAATATGGCACGGCTCTGGAGCCATTAACGGGAGAAGAAGTGCTGCAAATGGTTGAAGATATTAATTACATATGGGGATCGAAAAAAGGGGGAGGTGGAGGTGAAAATGATGGTGACAGAGTTTGTTGGAAGAAGAAGTCAAAATTCTTTGATCTTGAGTATTGGAAATACCTTCCAGTGAGGCATGTCCTCGATGTTATGCACATTGAGAAGAATGTTTGTGATAGTATCATTGGTACATTGCTGGAGATCCCTGGAAAAAATAAAGATGGGATTGCTGCTCGGTTAGATTTATTGAACATGGGGGTCAAAACTGATTTGCAACCCGAGTATGGAGAAAGAAGTACTCGTTTGCCTCCAGGGCCTTGGAATTTGTCAAGAGCAGAGAAGAGAGCGGTTTGCAATTCTTTCTATGGTATGAAGGTCCCTGAAGGTTATTCTTCAAATATAAAAAATCTTGTATCTTTACAAGATTCAAGACTTCTTGGCCTTAAATCACATGATTGTCATACCTTAATGCAACAATTGCTCCCTGTGGCAATTCGTTCTGTTTTGGAGAAGCCTGCAAGGTATGCAATAACTCGTTTGTGCTTCTTCTTCAATGCTATATGTGCAAAGACGGTTGATGTTTCCAAGCTAGATAAGTTGGAAGAAGATGTAGTAGTTACTTTGTGTTTGCTTGAAAAATACTTTCCACCTTCATTCTTCGATATCATGGTTCATCTAGTAGTACATCTTGTCAGAGAAGTTCGTCTATGTGGGCCAGTTTATTGTAGATGGATGTATCCGTTCGAAAGATATATGAAAGTTCTAAAGGGGTATGTTCAGAACCGTACTCATCCCGAAGGTTGCATTGCGGAGCGTTATATAGCTGAAGAAGCTGTAGAATTTTGCACTGAACATTTATCTGATATTAGTACAATTGGAGTGCCATCAAGTCAGAAGATAGGAGTTTCAAAGCCATTATCAGGTTGCACAGTGAGCTTAGTTGATCGGGACCTGTTGAACCAAGCACATCTATATGTCTTGGAGAATACGGAGGAAGTTCTACCTTATATCGAGTATGAGTTTTATTCCTTAAGTTTCCATTTTAAATTATTCCTTATGTTTATCTTATATGTTTGGGATCGTAATGCTTGAATTTTTCGTGTCATGTAGGGAACATATGATCCACATCAAGGCCGCTTATCCAAAATTTAGAAAGAGAACAAAGTGGCTGCAAGATAAGCACAATAGCACTTTTATTCAATGGCTACACTTCAAGGTATATGTTATTCAATAACATATTGGACTTTTAATTTTCTTCTTTCTATGTTAGATTGAATTAAGATATGATTAATTTGCAGGTTCAAAGTGAACTTGATGAGGGAGGCAATCATGGGATATCAGAAAATTTAAGGTGGCTAGCAGCTGGTCCAAACATGGCAGTGCCATTATATAGGAGCTATCTTATTAAAGGTGTTAAATTTAACATCAAGGCACAAGATGATGTGCGGACAGTTCAAAATAGTGGAGTTTATTTACTTGCACATACCATGCAAGTTGCTAGTGCCAAGGATAAAAACCCAATTCTCTCAAATATGGGTTTTTATGGTGTCATTCAAGAAATTTGGGACCTTGACTACCAAAAGTTTACAATCCCAGTCTTTAGGTGTGATTGGATAGATAGTACTTCCGGCCTTGTAGTCGACGAACTTGGATTTACCCTTGTAGATTTGAGTAAAATTGGACATAGGAATGACCAATTTGTTTTGGCTTCTCAAGTCAAACAAGTATTTTTTGTTGACGACCCGATGCATCATGGTTGGTCGGTAGTGTTATCAGCACCTAATAGAGAATATAATGATGATGTTATTGGTGATGATGTCTTAGGTGATGTGAGAATTGAGTGTGAGCCATTTACTAGAGGGATGCCAAATGTTGACACATTTGATGAACTAGTGGGTGAGTTTGGGAGTCAAAATATTCGAGATGGGTGTGAAGATATATGGATTGAATGATGCTCTTGTAATTTATGAAATTATTTATGCCCTAAACAGCACTACTGTATGACATTAATTTTGTAATAAATTGTAATGTGTTTTCTTCACTTTCACTTTGCAGGTTTTGGACACAAAACAATCAGTACATAAAATACTGGTTCAGTATTATAAAACGACGGTCCTTATAAAACTGTGAAAAACAGACGTCTGTTGTCATAAAATTGTCAATAAAAAACGACGTTTTGGATCATTCAACGACGTCATTGAATTTACCGACGTCTAAAAGCGAACTAAAAGTGAAAAAAGTCGACGTTATTGTGAAACAGTTATTAACGATATCACGTCGGAGAAGGATAAAGAGCCGACATGTAATTACAAATAACACGACTTCAGTACAATAATACCGACGTCTAAAAGGACAAATATCGAACCTGAACGTTACAAAAGACGACGTCTTGGATGGATTAGACGACTATTATTTTACTAAAGACGACGTATAAATAGAGAAACACGGCTGTCTTTTACATTATCACGACGTTGTATATCACATACTACGTCGATAATAGAAATAAATAGGTCGTAAGTCATGAGCTTAACATATTTACGACGTAGTATATATTAATAACGTCATATTTTATTAATTTAAAAACGTAGTATATATATACACACGACTGTGTTTGTATAAAATAGGTCGTCTGTGTTTGTAAAGGACGTTGTTTGGTACAACAACGACGGTGATTTGCCCCTAACCGCTATTTCCACGTCAATATTAATGGAAGAAACGAAGTGGCAATAATATTGCACGACGGTTGTTATAAATATATTGGACGTCGTATGGTTTAATAACGTCTTATTTTATTTATTTAAAGACGTATTGTATTATTTTACACGACGGTTGTTGTATATAATAGGTCGTCTATTCTACTCCCAGGACAATTTTTGGTTCATTTTTAGAGTACAGACGTCGGTTTTTTCTTTGTAAATGACGTTGTTTGGCACAACAACGACGGTGATTTACCCTAACCGCTATTTCCACGTCAATATTAATGGAAAAAACGAAGTGGCAATACAATTGCACGACGGTTATATAAATATATTGGACGTCGTATAATTTAATAACGTCAGATTTTATTTATTTAAGGACGTATTGTATTATTTTACACGACGGCTGTTGTTTACAATAGGTCGTGTATTCTACTCCCAGGACAATTTTTGTTTCATTTTTAGTGTACAGACGTCGGTTTTTATTTTTAAATGACGTTGTTTTGTAAAACAACGACGGTGATTTACACTAACCGCTATTTCCACGTCAATATTAATGGAAAAAACGAAGTGGCAATACAATTTCACGACGGTTATAAACATATATTAGACGTCGTATAATTTTATAACGTCATATTTTATTTATTTAAAGACGTATTGTATAATTTTAAACGACGTTTGTTGTATAAAATACGTCGTCTATACTTCTCCAGGACAATTTTTTGGTTCATTTTTCAGTATACAGACGTCGGTATTTTTTTTGTTAATGACGTGGTTTGTAATACCAACGACGGTGATTTCGCGTCGTGGTTTTACTTTGCAAAAGACGTCGCTCGATTTTACGACGGTTTGAGAACCAAATTCACGACGGTGAATTCCCGTCGTCTTTTGCATTTTTTGTAGTAGTGTAAGCTCGCGGCGGTACTCTTTCTCTCTCATAATTAATTTCGTTTTATAATTATTTTCTTATTGCATTTTTTCTTTTCTCCAAACTGAAGGGTATTAATTTGTTTACTTTGATATTTAGCTGCAGCATCTAAATTAGGAGAAAAGTAGTGTGGAAGATTGCCAGTACGCACACGCACAAGTATCTGGAGAAGAGTTTACGAGTTAATTTGGAGTGCTTAGTAGGAATAAATATGATTTATATTGTCAGAATAATTAATTCGGAGTTCTCCGGTTTATGTATTTTTTTTTTTTTTTTTGTTTATTGAGAGAAAAAACAGATCCATTCAAATCCAATCATAACAGAGGCAATTATAACTATACATGACGAACACTGCCCCAAAGGATAAACCATAAACCATACAAATGAGCAAGACAGTACAATTTAAGCAAGAACAGTGAGCAAAACTCCACTGACAGTTTAATCCAAGTTCACTCCGATTAATGTATTAATTCCAGCTATAGTGTTATTTTAATTAACTAAGCCAAAGCCAAAGCGGACTTGATTTCAAATTACAATGTGTGGCTCTGTTTTGGTCATCTATTTGCAACGTACAGCTTCTCCTTGTAAATTGGGGGCCAGCTTCTCCTTGTAAATGTGTGGCTCTGTTTTGGTCATTCTTTCCTTTCATAATTCAACATCTTGTTCTGGGCACATGGTAGAAGATGCCTTTTTGTAAACAGACTTTTTGTATTTGGTCAGGCTTGCAATGCTCTATTTTGTGGATTTTAAGATTGTATTAGGCTTACTTGTGAGCTGCAAAATGCCTTGTACCAAAGTTTATGTATAAAATGTGTGCTAAATCTTGTGTGTGGAGTACAAGATTGAAGGTCTTCCTGGAAAAGCAATCACAAGCATTTTCTCTCTTTTCAATTGTAGAAATGTTCAAGTTCTTGCCAATTACTTGCAGATATATAGTGTTGTGTAGCATAAAGGCTCCAACATATGCAATTCCATCAAGGCCTGCAGGCCAATCACTGCTCTCTCTTGGATATTACAAACATTTGTAGAGCCATAATGAAAACTTGGTAGGCAAATCCAAATACTCGCATTGACCATTTGCTTAAACTTGATAGGCTAGCAAGGGGCTTGTAGCTCAAGCGGTTAAGAGCATCTATCCCTGCACTCGAGGTCTTAGATGTGATTCCCTCCTCCTAATATCACTTGTAACCAAAAACAAACAAAAAACTTGATAGGCCAGACCCAGTCCCAGATTAACCTGTTTTTCATAAACTTGTTGGTCAGCTTGATAGTGGCTTATTAGAAGTCCAAATGTTGGGAAAGTAATGTCCACCAATTTTAGCAGATACCCTTTTGGACAATGTTGAACAGAGCACTTGATTGTTAATGACTAGGGCCCCAAGGGTATGTTCTAGGTATGCTACCTTATGCCTAAAATAACCCTGTTGTTGTGATGATCTTTAAAGGGTGACCAAGAACGTACAAAATTTTGTTCATTAAACCATATTGTAGAGGCTATCGAAAATTTGCCTGCACCTCCAGAAATCAAGGATCCATCCCAGAGGCACAGAGGAGATGGCCTGGTTCAAAGTGGCGGAATGTTCCCTAATCAATATTATAATGAAGGGTTTTTCTGTTTGCTTTGAATGTTCAACGGTTGATTCTTCTGCATTCACTTCATTAACAGGTAGAGTCGGAAATTTAGACTCCTGAAAATATTTTCATATTTCCTTCTCAGACTTCAAGTCTTCAACGACCATTACACTCTGGATTCTTGTGTAAGTTTTTTATTCTGTTTTCAAGCAGGGAAGTCTGTTAGATTTTTTTTAATGACTTTTTTGTGCTACTAGGAGCAGCAAACTGAGTGGGGAAATTTGATTAAAAGACCATTCATTCGGGTTCCTGAGATTGGAAATGGGAACTCTTTTCCTTACTCGATTTCAAATCTATGTTTGGAACAGCTAGTCAATATGCTACTAAAACCTCAACTTGTTAATCATGCTGCAACTTTAGCTGCTCTACAACAGCAATCGGCTGCTAATGGAGATTTAATAGCAGATATGAAGACCATGCAGGCAAAACCCTCCCCAATCATCTATGGATCAATCTGCTGCAATAAACGTGAACACATCTCATGCAATTCTACCAGGAAAGTTGAACAACCTAACAAAGTTTGGAAGTCAAACACCAGTTGGAAATAGTACTGACAAGACAAAATTAGATACTGATTTTTCCGCGGATCAATTAAGCTAGTTGAATTCTACAGGACAGGGACTCAAAGATAAATTAGCCGCAGGGTTTGTTAGTCCCTATAACCTTGTGAACCAGCTGACATTTGCCAACCAAAACCAAAGTGCAGCGCAACTACAAACTAGCCCCAACAAACTGATATGCCTCATTCAGATTTCAATAGTACAAATGGTTCGCTTCCATTCCTAGACAATGATGAATGCATATTTTACCAGTCTTGTCAACCCTTTGCTGGGACACTCAGATCACCGGGGCCTTTGTCTGTGTTTGGCTTGCAAGATTCTTCAGCTGTTTTAACTGAAGCAAATAATTCCTCCCTAACTTCAATTGGTCAGGAAATGTGGGATAATAGCCTGAATAATTGTAGGCTCTTACCCCACGTGGATCAGCTCATTTCATCCCATCGAGATCCAGGTAGCCTTAATTGTATTTCTAACTCAATCAAAGTGGGATTTATGGTTGTCCAAACGTTGATGTTGGTAGTGGTGTAAGCACTGTTATTGCCACTTCTGTTTCAAGTACCATACTGGATGAGTTTTCTACGCTAACGAATGCAGATTTCCACAACCCCTCATTGCTTGGTTGGTAACCTGACATTAGTTAGCAGGAAGTGATGTGGCTACTAGTGTACTTTAGCTTTTGTGCTTTAAGTGGGTTTGATGTATTAATAGCTGACATTAGTTAGCAGGAAGTGAAACTAGATGAGGAAACTGTACTTGTGTACTTGGAACATCTGTGCTTGACATAAGGTACCTCCGGTCTCTGAAAGAAGGGTATATTTATCTATACTTTTCTTGGCTCAAAGCCTGAAGCCACAGAACTGAAATTACCAGTACAAAGATGTTTGATAACTGATTCTTCAACTTCTTGGGGGAAAACCCAGACCATGCTAACAAACTAGGATCAGAGAAGGCCATACATATTTGAATGCAAAAATACATCAAATATTGAATGCCTTAATACTTTCAAGAATACACTATGATTCTTTCATTTCCTAACAATTCATTGTCCAGAGAACAGAACAGCTAATATCTCCTTGAGTAGAAATCAAGATATAATGTAGCTTTTAAATTACACAACAGATTCTACCCCCAGCTTGCTTGCAGTAAGGAAAATAAGCAATTGATGACGCCCTTATTGCGACGTTGAAGGAATTTCATGAGGATGTTAAAAAGGAACGAAGCCACACAAATTTTGTGCACTCAATGTCAAAAATTAGCTCAAGTAATTACAAGATATTCACATTGAATCCATACAGAAAAACCAAAAGCAGCAGATGATACACATCAAGCACGTCTCTTACTAAGACGCCAAGAGTTAGGTTCATGGTATCTATCATATAGCGGTTCAATACGTTCTTGACGCTTGCGCTTGCTCATCTTGGTGGGATCTGCCACTTTGAAGAACCTGGGTGCCAGTTCCACGAGCCATTTGGGGTCAACAACCGTCACCTCGCGCATGTACTCTTTTGTGGTCATAACCAGCTCATGGTAGATCACCCAATCTGGTTGTCTCTGGAAGAGGGCGCTGCTTGGGTGTATATAAACTGGTTGGTTCTCCACTAGGGTTCTATAACCCTCCTGTGGGTCCTTTCTAGCACCGTGGAAGAAAAACCCTGCCGTAATTGCTTTCCTGATCTTTGTAAAATTCTTTCCAGCACTCACAACATCTAGTTTATACCTGAAATTCACAACCTATAGTCAGAATGCAATTTCATCTTCAAATCAGAATACTCAACTTAGAAATCGTTGATTATAAACTAAAGCAAGGCAAGGGGTGCTAGTAGAGACATTGGCATGACAAACTTATGCTAGGTTTCTATACACAATCTTTATAATAATCTATCCTAGAGCTTACATGACAATGCTATGTTCAATCAATGAAATCTGTTAATGGCGATGGTAGGATGTGTAATATGCCATCTGAATTTCCATATCAACTTTTAAAACGGTTTTGCAGTATTTTGTACAAACACTTTACCAAGAAAAACAATTCCAGTATCAAAATGACTAACATTTCCGCACAAGAGAGCACATTTGAAGAGCATATACTGGCAATTTAGCCATACACAAAAGGGTAGTTATAATTTATAAAGATACTATACTTAACCACTGAAAAAATGGTGGAAAAATGCACTTCTGCGAATAATGCTCTGAAAACAGTGTATGAGGTAACATCAACATTACAACTCGTAATGACCTATTCGCGGCTCAGGTACCATATATCTAGATTTTAAAACACAAACTAGGCCTGAACAACATTTCAGCAATTCCATCAAGTACAGACAGCAAAAGGCATGCCTAATTCAAGACTACTGCAAAAATAAAACGTACCAAACATGAGCAAACCTAGAACATTAATCTACATCTTTTAAAACCATTCATGCACATGTGAAACCAGAAAAAAAGATCCATGCAACCACGAATACACATCAAGATAAATTAGAAGAACATACTTGTCCATGATGCTGAGAAGCTGTTTTCTGACATCCTGTGCCCTCCTCAAGGATCGAGACTGAACAAAGTTCTCAAAACACCATGGCCCTGAAAAATTCTTAGCTTTCCATGCCTCATAGACTGCAAGTAAAGTCAGATGATCTCCCTCTGGCTGGAAAAACTTGGCTCTCTTCTGATCTGCCTGGGCTTGTTTTTCCCTAGGCCTGTAAAAAATATTACCAGTCTGAATCATTGCAATGATGGTCAAGATCTCATCACTGCATCCAAGGTCCACACTGGCCAATAGCATCTTAGACAAGGGTGGATCCAGAGGAAACTCAGCCATTTTCCTACCCAATTTGGTGAGCAGCCCCTCCTCATCCAGTGCTCCTAAACTGTACAATTGTTCCATGGCAGAAATGAGTGCTTGGGGTGAAGGAGGATCCATAAAATCAAAAGACAAGAGATCATTTATCCCCATAGCTTTCATCGTAAGTGTAGTAGTCCCAAGATTTATCCTCTGGATTTCTGGAATTGAAGTAGGGGACATCTCATTGCGGTATGCACTCTCAGTGTAGAGGCGATAACATTTCCCAGGGCCTGTACGGCCAGCACGCCCAGCTCGTTGCTTGGCTGATGCTTGGGAAATTGGAGTTATGACCAGTGAATCTAGCCCCTGCTTTGGGTTATAAACATTTTGCTTTGCAAAACCAGGATCAATGACATAAAATATCCCATCAATGGTCAGTGATGCCTCAGCAATATTAGTAGCCACAACTACCTTCCTCTTACCTGGTGGGGCAGGATCAAATATCCTTGACTGCATTTCACTAGGAAGGGCACTATAAACTGGTAGGATAATCAACTCAGGGACATTTTTACCAAGACCCTTCATCCTCTCATAAAGAGACTGGCATGCAAAATCAATCTCTTCTTGTCCAGTCAAGAAAAGAAGGATGTCACCTTCAGGTTCTGTCAAGTGTATTTGTAGAACAGTTATTAGAGATGCATCAAGGTAGTCACTTTCCGGCTGTTTAGTGTAGAGTATCTCTACAGGAAAAGTTCTCCCAGGTATAGTGAAGATGTTACAGTTGAAGAAATAACCGGAAAACTTCTCCGCATCCAAAGTAGCAGATGTGACAATCAAACGAAGGTCTGGTCTCCGCTTCACAAGCTTCTTCAATAGTCCAAAAAGAACATCTGTGTGGATTGTCCTCTCATGAGCTTCATCAAGCATGACCACAGAATACTGAGAAAGGTTCTCATCAATCAAAATCTCCCTAAGAAGCATACCATCAGTCATGTACTTGATGACAGTATCTGGACCAGTGCAATCCTCAAAACGAATTGCATAGCCGACTTCCTCTCCTAAACGACAACCAAACTCTTCAGCAACCCTCTTGGCCACAGACATGGCAGCCACCCTACGTGGCTGTGTACAACCAATCTTACCCATTGTCGTGTAACCCGCTTCTGCAAGATACTGCGTTACCTGTGTTGTCTTACCCGAACCAGTCTCACCAATGACGACAAGCACTTGGTTCTCATGCACCGCTGCAATCAATTCTTTCTTCAGCTTGTAGATAGGCAAGCTCTGCCTCTGTTCCTGGATTGAGAGTTTTGACCTCTGCCCAAAACTGATGGTTTTCCCAAAAGCATCCTTCTTCCACTCAGGCATATCATATGCCGACAAACCAACACCTCTAAGTTCTTGTGCAAGATGCCTCTCACCAGTCTCTGGCATTGGATCTTCCCAGGGACGATTGAGATCCTTAGGGATAGAATCCAACATGGTTCTTTGCTGCTGCTCACGCACTTCTCTACGCTCCTTAATGAGTGCGGACTGAAGTGCAGCTGCACGACCCAGTGACCCTTCTGGATTCTTAAAGATTTTCACAGGTGACATATCAACAGAATACCTGCTCTGTCCATTCAAAAAGGCTGGCTCGTCCTCATTGAGCTCAATCTCAAGCTCTTCCTCAGCTCCCTCTTCTTGATAAAGCATCCCATCGGTTTCCTCATCATACATAGGATACTCTGTAACACCCAAAACACCTGAGGCAATCAACTGTTTGGCTTCCCACTTCTCTGGTGAGCTCATTCTCTTCAATGGCCGGCGTGATGGGCCAACATCATCCTCTTCCACAATCCTAATCCCAGAAAGACCTGTCCTAGTCACAGGTCCATCCTTTGAAAAAGATGGGTTCGTCCTAAGAGCATCATCCTCTGAGCTCTTCTTCAAGGGGAGCAAATCCTTCCCTGTATGTTGATCTACATCCCTCATCGAAAGGCTCAACTTCTGACCTGAAATTGAAATCACCTTCACATAAACTTCCTGATCCCTCTTCACCACATCCTTAGCATTACTAATTCGCCGAGTTGCCATCTGTGAAACGTGAACCAGACCCTCCTTCCCTCTTAAATCATTCAACTGAACAAAGCAACCGGTGTCCATCACTCTCGAAACCCTGCCCTTATAAACCTGATACAATTCGGGCTCATCCGAATGGTTCTGGCCATTCCGCCAATCCTTATTACCTCTCCTATCATCACCATCTTCCTTAACATCTCCATCGTCTTCATACCCATCTCTCTTATGCTTATTGTATCGATCTGTATGCCTTCCCCTGTCGTCACCATCATCATTATAATGTGTATCTCTACGCCTCTCATCTCTATCATACCTTTCCCTTCGCCTCTCCCTCCCATCTCTATCTCTACCTCCTCTGTGTCTATCTCGATCTCTATCTCTATCTCCTTCCCTATATCTATCACTACCTCTACGCCTATCTTCTTCTCGCTCTTCGTCTTGTTCTTCTCTTCTGTTTCGCTTTTCCTTGGTCTCCATCTCAATTTCCTTCTCGATGTCCTTGACTCTATCTTTATTATCGGCGACCGCCAAAGCCTTAAACTTGGTCTTCCTACCATCAGAAGCG
Organism: Prunus kanzakura; assembly: GCA_020521455.1. NCBI lineage: Eukaryota > Viridiplantae > Streptophyta > Magnoliopsida > Rosales > Rosaceae > Prunus > Prunus kanzakura. The sequence continues at coordinate 21,909 of BPUM01001054.1, forward strand.
CTCTCTTTCTTCAAGTCCTTCTCCGGCTTTGGCTTCGGTGGAAGAATAGCGTGAATGATAGTGAGGAGTGTACGGACAAAGTAATCAGGCATCTCGGCACCGTTTTTCTTTAATTTGGTGTCGAACTCGTCCACCGTCTCGCAGTTTCGTCCCAACTCAGTTATGAACTCCGCCAGAACTTTGTCCCCAACCCCTATATGGGTTTCGAGCTCTGAACACACCTTGGAAACCAAGGAAAGGTACTCGAGCTTCTTCAAACCATCGTCAGTGGCAGCCATTATGAACTTGCAGAGGTCCTATTCATATTCAATACAAAAAAATCATGTCAATAGAAATTTCAAATTTTATAAGAAGATGCATAAACCGTATAATATGAACTTGCACAGGCCCTATTCATATTCAACACAAAAAATTCATATTCAACACAAAAAATTCATATCAACGGAAATTTCAAAACGTATGAGAAGATCACTGCTATATACTTTTAATCAGTAGCATAAAGTTCAAAATTCATGAATGATAAATTTATCACAATAAAGAAACAATTTCTAGAACTTCAAACTCACGCACCAAAAAATCTAAAATTGCATACCAGAAGGATCTGGAGAGTTAATTCAACTAATAATAAAGTAAACTTGGAATGCCAAAAAAAAATTCAACTAAAACCCTGTAGAGCATAAAACCCAGGAAATAAGAAACGGAAGAGAATAAAAAAGAAATATGAGACAAAATCAAGGAAACTGATCGTTGCTAGAGGGTGGGGGTTCAGTGGATCTTAAATCTGTGATGAGATGGGGTCCAAGATTTGAATATATTGCAGTAAGACATCATACTTGGGATGAGATGAGATCGAAGATGGTTGCGCATCAACCGTTGTCACTGTCGAGAGAGAGGAGAGCTGAGCAATATGTATATGGGAGGAAGACGGCGTCGAAAAATGGAGGAGTTGACGGTTGAGATGGGCGGATTGTTCGTCGCTGACGGCTGGAGCGTTTCTGTTTCAGAAATAATCTCAACTGAGATGAGAGATTTTAGCGATTAGGGTTGAGAACTTGAGTTGGAGTGCGCCTGGTGTATCGATACGCCTAAATTTGGAACCTGTGAAACTAGAGAAGCTAATATAATAATAATATCATTTATCTTTCCAAAGGCAAAAGGAATAAGTAATCTAATAAATTACAGAGAAACTTTAGTAAATAGAAGAATATTACGTATGAAATAAAAAGATGAGGAAAATTTTAGAAAATATAGTTAGTGGAGATTTTTTTTTATACAAACAATAATCTAGTTTTTTTATTTCTATAATCATTCTAGGCCTACTTTTATTTTCATTTTTTAACAACAAATAGGATATTGGCACATGAGTTTATCTATAGTATTTTTTACTACTTTTTGTTAGGTTTTTTCTAATTTAAATATTCACTAGCCTCTCTACACGCGCTTCTGCGCCTGTGAGAGGCTTTTTTTAAAAAAATTTAAATTTATTTTGGAATTAAAAAAGATAATGGATAGTTGTGTTCTATAAAAATATGATCTATTATTTGATTTTTCTTTTTATTTTAATTTTTAAATATGAAAAAAAGTGTAAATTTACCATATTATCGTCAATTAATTAATAATTTTAATTCTTAATATTTGCAACAATTAATGGCATTTTCTGGTATTTTAAATGTTTTATCATTCTCTGCCTTTTGCTTTGTATATATGGATATAGATAATAATAAAATACTCCCTTTCATTGAGAAATTGTTATGCATAAAATCGTATACACACCACATTGTATTGAAATGTTGTATGGCTAGAAAAATTAAAATGTTATGTTTCGAGAATGATAAATAAACGTTCATCTTAGAAACCATATATCATGCATAAACATGGTGTCAATGGAAGAATCCCATTGTGGAGGCTCATGACCAACTATCATTTGTATGAAATTACTATTTCGGTTAGGATAATTGATGATCATCGATATCAATCATATTATTTATTTAAATTTCTTTTTTTTTTTTATTCAAACAATATTAATCATTCCAGCATATATTAGTGACTAAACTCTTCTAAGTATCTTTCAATTATCAGATAAGGAGTTAGTAATCACAGAGGAAAATATGCAATTTATATCTTCTGGCTTGGCAATTGCATTTTACATAGGTCGTTTTCGACACTATGGTTCCATTACTATGTAAAGAGGATCTTAATATTTGTAAATTAAAAGATTTTAGTACCCATTTATGAGGTTTTGTAACAGAGTTGAACTTATAGTAAGCAATTAGGCATCAAACATGGAATGTTTCTGTGATTAGTACTTATGTCCTTGGATTGTGTATATATTGTTTGCATGGTAAGTGGAAACCTTTAGAAGATAAGCTCTCTGTTTGAAATCACATCTGTATTCTTTTAAGGTTTAGTGTGAAAGATAGATCATGAAAGTAGTCTACTAATGCGATAATGGCTCATATTTTCACATTTTCCTGTCTTCGAAAATTAGTTGCCTCTGTTCTTGAAAACGTATAAAGTGATGGAGAGGTCTTATTATTTTTGGAAAATTTTACAATGTTCTCACATCTTTGTAATCTGTATTTGACATTGTACATAGATAATAAAATTAAGGACTCAAATACTTCTTTTTTTTGGTGAAATAAGGGAAACCCCTAGAAAACAAATAAACCCCGCACATAAGTTGAGGCCTATACTTCATGTGACAATGAGGTATGAACTTCATCACATACTCACGATGCATTGCACTTCTTGGTTGGTTTAGTCAATGCTGTTATACTTCATAATTCATATAGATTAGAACCAGATGTTTGCTTTCTCTCTGCTTGTTACCAAATACTTTTTGTGTTTAATATCTTTGTCTTTGTGTGTCTAGTTATCGTGGTTCTATGAAAAAACAATATAAGAATAACGAATCTTTTCACCTGTGTTGTTTTTGCTCTCTTTGATATTTACTTTCTCAATGATTTTTTCAAGAATATCGCTCATCATGAAACAAGCACTGAACAAAACTCTAAAATACAACTATTCATATATTGCTTGGACTCAAATCATTTTTTCCTCCAACCATACTAACTCAAACGTAACTTTATTAAATTGTTTAAGAATGGTTAATTCCTAATTTTGGAAAAGAAAACGAAACACTAGTTTGGACTGGAGGAAGCCGTTGGATTCCTACGATCCTTTCATCCCAGCTCGTTATGTGTCCTGACGACACGGGCCCCACGTCTTCTCATCCATTAATCCCAATCCCAACTCAATGAACTTCCTTTTCAAACCCAACAAAAAAAAAAAAAAAAAAAAAAAGCGATCTGATTTGGTGCTCATCTTTATCATGCATTTTGTCCAGGATAGCGGACTGATTTTCCAGGCCAAGTGGGCAAAATAGTAGAGATTTTAAAATCAACTTTCTGAACGTAAAATTGAAGTGGCGCGTTTATGAAAAAGTTTCCCTCCCATTTCCTCCCTCTTTTCCCCCCTCACTCCCATGGAAGAATACCGGTGTATATTTTTCATTTTCGGAATTTCCATTTGCCCTCAACTCAAACGTCATTTTCTCTTCTCATCCTCATCCTTCAACCCAACCCACAGCCCTTTTTAGCTCAAATCTTCTAAAACTACTACTTCGTTGTAATTGGATATTATTGATTTGATGGGTAGGGGGCGAGCTTATGTTGATGACGATATTGATGAAAGTAAGTTCAAGAATTCGGAAGCAATGAACCGCTACAAGAAAATCTTCAGTGTTCAACGTGTGACGGTTGAGCGGGAGGTCAAATTGAGTGACTTCGAGGATCTTGGGCTTCCCAGAATCTTCAAATCAAGAGGTTGGCTTTTGGCAATGGGTCCTTCAGAGCCTGCTAATATCCAGATTGTCCGAGAATTCTACGCAAACATTCCTCCTTTCTCCGCCGAGCAGAAAAACCCACCTGGGTTGGGCCCTTTTGATACTTGTTTGTGGGATGAGACTCTGCATTTCTCCAGCGGTCGAGAATACCCTGACTCATTTGATGTGTATTTGCGAGGTAAGGTGTTGAATTTCTCTGTTTCTGGGATTGCACAGTTGCTTAAACTTGCTAGGCCAAACCCAAATGAAAAATCACCTGGTTTTCCTGGGCTTGTTGTTGATAATCTTGACTTGAAGTTGGTGAAATCTACTTTGGGTTGGAACAAGAGGGTCAGGGTTTTGCGTGAAAATCGACTGAGTGATTTGTACAAAGTGCTTAACAGCATAGTGAGATATAATATCGATCCTCCTTGTCACGTTATCCCTTCTTTGCTTAGCCCTGATAGAGCTCGCCTCCTTTATGCCATTGGGAACAATGTGCCCATTGATCTGGCCACCTACATTTTTCGTGCCATCTGCCGTGCTGCATTCCCAACTTCCATGCCCGACTCCCTGCCTTTTGCGTCCTTGATCACGCGCTTCGCCATGGCTTCTCACGTGCCAGTTGAGCCTACGGATAAACTTTATTCTCCTTGGTCGCCTTTGGACAACATGGATATTTTTGGCTATAGCTTTACTCCATCTTCTCCTGCAGTCAAGCAGCCTCAAGCGGTGGTGAGCCACAAGCCCAGTATGGCCCTACTTACCAATGACGTTGCTGAGCACAGGGGTGATGTGCACCCCGTTTCCACCCACTCGGGCATCCCACCTTCGAAACAGCCATCTGCAGGTCAGTCAAATATTAATAGACAGATATTGAGAATCCATTTAATAGACAGATGTTAAGTTATATGTGTGTGTAAAAGAGTTTATAAAGGAGGCTTAATCAAATGTAATGTTCCTTAGATCACGCTTGGACATTCAGCTTATTACTGTAAAATGCATCAAACATGGAATGTTTCTGTGATTAGTAGTTATGTTATGTCCTTCAATTGTGTATATATTGTTTGCATGGTAAGTGGAAACCTCTAGAAGATAAGCTCTCTGTTTGAAATCACATCTGTATTCTTTTAAGGTTTAGTGTGAAAGATAAATCATGAAGTAGTCTACGAATGCGATAATGGCTCATATTTTCACATTTTCCTGTCTTCAAAAATTAGTTGCCTCTGTTCTTGAAAACATATAAAGTGATGGAGAGGTCTTATTATTTTTGGAAAATTTTACAATGTTCCCACATCTCTGTAATCTGTATTTGACATTGCACATAGATAATAAAATGAACGACTCAGATACTTCATGTGACAATGAGGTGTGAACTTCACCACATTTTGTCTCTTTCTGGTTGTAATAGTCACGATGCATTGCACACCTTGGCTGGTTTAGTCAATGCTGTTATACTTCAGAATTCAGATAGATTAGAATCAGTTGTTTGCTTTCTCTCTGCTTGTTACCAAATACTTTGTCAGTTTAATATCTTTGTGTGTAAACAATATAAGAAAAACGAATCTTTTCTCTTGTGCCGTTTTTGCTCTCTTTGATGTTTACTTTCTCTCTGTGCTTGTGCTGAAGAAATAATGGAGGCTGAAGAAGAAAATAACGGCCCTAACTCGCATGCTTGTATAAATCCGTTAACTTCAACTTCTGACTCGCATCCAAATAAGAAAGCGAAAAAAGATCCATTGGAACATGCAGCTGGTGAGGTGTCAAAGTTACTGCAGGAGTTTTTGGCAAGTCAAATGAAGCTACAACTCAAAGGAGAGGAGGTCCTTGGAGTGGTTTCAAAGATACCTAACCTCAGTAGATTGCAAGTTTTTAAGGCTGTACGCATAATATTGAGTGGTAACCCAGAAGAATTCTCTCTACTGAAATCTCTTCCTAATGTTGAGAAGACAGAGTGGATACTCTTACTTATTAGTCAATCTGAAGGTAACTTTCTTGATGAAAATTGAGCCAATAGCTCAGGGGATATAAAATAGGTCTTAGACATAAAGCCACTTATCAACATTTACTTTCTCTCAGGAAAAGAAGAAAGTTTGAGATACACTATCCCTTCTGGCCATGGTATGGCTCTCTCTCTCTCTCTCTCTCTCTCTCTCTCTAACTTAATTTCTAGTTCTGCAATTTTATATTGTTTAGTTTTATGCCTTCAACACATCAAACCAATACTTCACTCTGTAAGATTCCTACTTAATATCTAGATAGAAGAGCGTATATATATTATTGCTTTATCAATCATTGATAGAGTAGTATGACTAATTTTTATTTTATTTTTCATGTATCATTCTCTTTATACACTTGTTCTTGTCCTTATTCTTATTCACACTCACACTTCCAAGCACTACTGCATAACGTCTTATGTTGGTTACAATTAGCTTCTTGACTTGTTAGCTATGAATTACATGCTTCAAGAACATAACTTATAATCCATTGAAGTTTTCTTGTTTTATGTTTTGAAAGGAGCTTTTAGGGTTCAATTATCTGGTTCAACTGAGAGATTTGAACTGAAATATCCCAATTGTAAATCCTTCTACTCCAAATTAAAGAGAAAAAGAAAAGTATGAACCAATTGGACAGAATATACTTGCACATACTCCCTCCTTGACTGAGTTTCAGTAAGAAAGCTAGGGTAGCCAATTGGACAGAATTTACTTGCACATACTCCCTCCTTTGATGTAGTTTCCAAGCGCATCACCTTATGATACCTCTTCATGTTTTCAATTAGTACTGCCTTGTGACATGCCAATTTTCTTTAATGATTATATACAGGGAGCAGAGTGGCCAATTCTTTCCTTTCATAATTCAACATCTTGTTCTGGGCACATGGTAGAAGATGCCTTTTTGTAAACAGACTTTTTGTATTTGGTCAGGCTTGCAATGCTCTATTTTGTGGATCTTAAGATTGTATTAGGCTTACTTGTGAGCTGCAAAATGCCTTGTACCAAAATTTATGTACAAAATGTGTGCTAAATGTGTGGAGTACAAGATTGAAGGTCTTCCTGGAAAAGCAATCACAAGCATTTTCTCTCTTTTCAATTTGTAGAAATGTTCAAGTTCTTGCCCATTACTTGCAGATATATAGTGTTGTGTGGCATAAAGGCTCCAACATATGCAATTCCATCAAGGCTGCAGGCCAATCACTGCTTTCTCTTGGATATTACAAACATTTGTAGAGCCATAATGAAAACTTGGTAGGCAAAACCAAATACTCGCCTTCACCATTTGCTTAAACTTGATAAGCTAGTAAGGGACTTGTAGCTCAAGCGGTTAAGAGCGTCTATCCCTGCACTCTAGGTCCTAGTTGTGATTCCCTCCCAATATCGCTTGTAACCAAAAACTGAACAAAAAAACTTGATAGGCCAAACCCAGATGAACCTGGTTTTCATAAACTTCTTGTTCAGCTTGATAGTGGCTTATTAGAGTCTAAATGGGTTGGGAAAGTAATGTCCGCCAATTTTAGCAGATACCCTTTTGGACAATGTTGAACAGAGCACTTAACTTGATTGTTAATGACTAACTTGATTGTTAATGACTAGGGCCCAAGGGTATATTCTAGGTACGTACCTTAGGTCCTAAAATAACCCTTTTGTTGTGATGATCTTTAAAGGGTGACCAAGAACATACAAAATTTTGTCCATTAAACCATATTGTAAGATGAGAATGAAGAAGGTAGAAAAATAAGGTACAAATGGGAAGATAGCTAGCATTCTTCTTATTTTTTAACCGATTTTTATATATACCCAACAACGTAAACTAGAAAATAATTATATAAAAAAACGAAAATAATGAAATTCCAAACTCTTTTGGATATGAAAGTTTAAAGGTTTTCAGTTCTTCAGTTTTCCTCACTCTTTTGTCCTCCATCAGTTTATTTTTCTCATTGACTACTATCTCGCCGTCTTATATCAAATCCAATATACACTCTATTTCCGAAATTTCAACGAAAGATAAGGAGCCATGGTCTTGCATAAAAAAATGTAAAATTATAGTTCCAATCTTATGAATGTCTTTTCATTAGCACTACTCTATTGTGTAATACGTAATAAATGCATATGTGTAAAGGAGGGATGAGATGGGTGTCCAGAGAATGGTGAGAATAAAAATAGAAACCCATTGCATGAGTGTAAATAGAAGTCTTGGTAATATGAAAGTTCTCTTTCACATTCAAGCAGTCAAATCACATGAAAAGTTTAAGCAGAAATTATGTTGTAACTGCTCTTAACTACTTGAACTTTATGTCCCTCGTCACGAGAAGAGTGTTTATACAACAGTTATATGTAAAATTTAACCTTTTGTTGGACATAAATGTTAAAACCCCACAAACTGAAACCACCAAATAAAGAATGCTCAATTGATACTCTGATTTTCATTAAAAGTCAACCTTTTTCAGCAAACGAAGTTAGGTTAGCTTCGCTGGGGCCCGTTCAAGTTTGAATGTGCGAACTCAAAGCACCAGCAAGCTTCAGAATATATTATAACATATACAGGCATTTTATTCAATCTATTAAAAATAATAAAAATCACTTAATCATGTACTTGATCACGACTTAGAATTAGGATTTGAGCTAATTTTTTTTTCTTTGGTAACAAGGAAAAACTCTACAAACTACAATTTTTTTTTTCTTTGATCATGACTTAAAATAATTAAGCATGCATTATGCGTGGGGATGTTTTGTCCTCCGTGTTTTCTCGTATTTAGTCCATGCTTTTGTTGAGAGTATTATCTCACATCGAAAATAGAAATATTGTGTTAGTGGCAAATGATCTTGGATCTTTCCATTCATACTTTTTATCCGTACTTTTATTGAAAAGAATAAGAAAAGTATGAGAGATGAAAATAATGTGTCCATTGATCTGCCCGCCCACATTTTCCGAGCCATATTGCCTGGCTGCAACCCCAGACGACTACTACGAAACTCATTCCCTGCCTTTGGGTCGTTGATCACTAGGTTTGCCATGGCGTCTAAGGTGCGAATTGATCCTACGGATCAGCTTAAACAACCTTATGCCACCTATCAACTAGATGATGTTTCATAAATGATGAGACAGATGAAACAAGTGAAGAATCTGTTGTTGATTTACTCCTCCTCCTGCACCTGCTTCAGGAGCCAAGTCCTCCACTAGCTTAATCAGCCTCCTCTGTCCCAGACGAAAGAGCTTTGAGAAGTTTTCTATAGAAGCTGAGAAAGCGCATGGCCCGACTTGCCAATGAGGTCGTTAAGCTCACCGGTTGCGTACATTTGGGCATCCCATTGAAAGAGCCATTTACAGGTCATTCTAATGTTGAGCTTGCTTTAGTTTATATGTGTTTTTGTCCTTTTCAGCTTTGTTAAATCCTGTCTTCAACTTTCATTTCTAATCCATTGATTATCTATGAATTGTTAGGTTTTTGTTTCCATTTGTTTATTCAGTTGTTCTTCTTTTATACCCTCTCATTGGTTTCTGCTCCTCTGTCTTATGATTTTCCAATTCCACTTATCACTCCCTTGTCATACAGTACAAGATAAATAGAATCTCAAGTTTGCCTTGTTCTGGATGATAAATAGAATTCTATTTAATGTTATATATTTTCAAAGATACAAGTTAAATAAAGACGATGTAGCGAGCACCATAAGCTTCAAAAGAATTCTCCTAGTTCTAGGCTTAAGTATATTTTTTATCTAAAGGACCTCTGAGTTGACTGCAGGAACTGGTTCAGCCTAATACTGTAAGACCATCTCCAACCCATGAGGGGCTAAACCCAAATTTTCCCCCTTCAAAAAGTGATTATTTGGGTTTTGCCCGGACTTTTCTCCCAACCCTCCGGACCCAAATTTTAAGTCCGCAACTTTATTAAATTGTTTAAGAATGGTTTAAGTCTAATTTTTTTTTTATAGATAACTTTTCTTCATTCAATCTTTTTAAATAACATCATAATTTAATTTTTTGAACAATTTGACCTAAAAAAATTAAAATTCCACAAATATAATTTTATTTCAAAAGAAAACACACAACATAATTCTAAAAGAAAACACACAATATAGTTTTGGGGTTGGATCTGATTTGGGTTAATTTAAAATATTATTCCGTTGGATCTTTTTTTTTACCGTTAAAATAACTTAGATTTAATCTAGATCGTTAATTTAAAGTTACTATTAGAATTTTTTTTTTTTAAAAAAAAAGAATAGTTGATTTGCAACGGCACTTTTAAGTTTGGAATGAAAACAGTGGGCCCATCCTTATTAAAGTTACTTCAGATTTGTTCAAAAAAAAAAAAAAAAAAAAGAAAGTAGCCATTTGAATGGCAACGGCTACACAACAATGCGCCGACACATGGCATGGGAAGCAGACAAACCCATCAGAGCTGACCCCAGCGCGGGTCCCACCAATTTTCAGAATCACATGGCCTCAGCCACGTCAGCATGGGGTCCAGCAAACAGTATTGGGTCCAGGCAATACTTGGACCCATATTTGGGTCCAAATTTGGGTTTTCCCAAATTTTGGGTCTTTCATTTTGTTGGGTTGGGGGAGATTTTGGGGGATAATTTGGGTTTGAGTCCTTGCATTGGAGATGGTCTAAAAGAATTGTCCCTTGAATATCTTTTTATGTACAGCTGGTAAGAAAATTTTCGGGTTTTTACTGGTGTAAGGAAAGTAATAAACTTGAAGTTAGCAACTAGCACCGAATGCTTCTGTGGTTAGTGATTTAGTATTAAAGAGAAGCTCTGTTTCTGATCATATATGTAAGATTGATTTTGATTGCATTAATTAGTAAAAAAGATAAGCTCTGTTTCAGATCATATATGTATTCTTTTAGTCAACTAATGAGATGGGGTGGTTAACATTTATTTAAGTGTGACTGGAACAGTTTTGAGTGATGAATTTTCCTCTTTTCACTAGGGAGCTGCCTTTGAATTTGATATTTTCGGGAGTGATTCGATGCTTTTCTCTCTTTCGAAAACTTAAACAAAATTAAATATTCACAATATTCTCCATCTTCTGTATAATAAAAATGAAACTGCTTCTACATGTGATCATGAACTCCAACACATCTTGTGTCCTTGTGGTTGTAATAGTCAGCAGTTAATGCACTTCTTTGCTGCTTTACTGGATGTTTTTTACGCTTTACTTTCTCTCTGTTATTGTGCTGAAGAAAATAGGGAGGTTAAACAAGAAAATGATGAGAATTTTATTCCCAACTCGCATACTTCGACACATCTATCAACTTCAATTTCCGGCTTGCATCCAAATAAGAAAGCGAAAAAGGATCCATTGGCACAAGCAATTGGTGAGGCGGCAGACTCACAAAAGGAGTTTTCGGCAAGTCAAATGAACCGCAACTCAGAGGAGAGGATGTACTTGCAGTGGTCTCAAAGATACCGAACCTCAGTAGATTGCAAGTTTTGAAGGCCGTACACATGTTATTGAATACTAATCCAGAAGAGGTCTTTCTACTCAAATATCTTCCTGATGATGAGAAGACAGAGTGGATAATACTGCTTCTTAGTCAATCCTGGGTCTAACTTTCTTGATAAATGATACTGAGCCAATTATTTCTCAGGGGTTTAAACTTTTGCATAGAGAGTCACTTATCAGCATTTACTCTCTCTCTCTCTCTCTCTCTCTCTCATTGATCCAGTATTAGGAGTGATCTTGCTTTTTATTCTTTTCATATACAATATTATTTATATCCTTTTATGTCCTTTTACACACACTAAGCTTCTTGACATGTTATGGGCTTTTAATCATGCTTCAAAGACCTACTTTAAATCCATTTATATATCTTCTTTATCTACTTATTTCTCTTGTTCATTATAGGTTCTTTTGTAATTCACATATATAAATCGAATGAGTTTCAATAAGAAAGTGTAGCGGATTACTGCAATATACAGAAGGCTGTCTCATCTGAAAGTAAAGCACAAGTGTGTGTGCTCTATGGACAGCTTGATAGGTTGAGGAAAGGAAGAAACCACAAGAGCAATGAAGGCAATTACGTTTCACCACTTATACCCCGGGATGATCCACAGAACGAAATGGAAAACCACGTCTTGATTTGTCACTTGAAGGAAATCATTGTAAACCAGCCAGCCAGATGCACCAACAGAGTGCCTGTTGCGCTCCAAAAAGATCACCCTTCCGCCGGTGAGGCAGCACAACAAAGCAATTTTCCCTTTGCATTTCCCTCCACTCCTGCTACAAATTCATGCTTATAACACAACGTAAGGTGCCGACACACCAATTATCTCAAAAAAACCAAAAAGAGATTTGGCATAGCTTGGAAGTAATTAAACACTTTGGGATAGGCATCATGATCATTTTCTTGAAATTTTGACATATTTTGGTATGCTAAAATCAAACACTAATGTGTCGGGACCTTTGCCTTAAAAATTAAAAATTAAAAACAATAAAAATAAATAAATAAATAAAAATATATATATATATATAGCGTTGAAAAGAAAGCGATAGTCTAAACTATATGAGAATGTGGTTTCTCACATACACTATATATAGCGTTGAAAAGGAAGTGATAGTCTAAACTAGATGAGAGTGTGGTTTCTTACATACACTACCAAGATGCCATGAAGGTTCGAAACTGAGACCATTAGTCTGCAAATCAAATTTTTTTTCTTACCAGGAACAGTTAATCATTATTGTCTTAGATATGTCTATTGAGATTTTAAATTACCCCATTCACCTAAGTACCAATTTCACCTTCTCTTCTTCTTTTGACTTGTAAGTCTACTTTTCTTTGTAGTGTATTTAAGACTAGAAAAAGACGAGCCCATATTTGACTAAAACAATTAAGTCATCACTTGTCTACTTCCATCATGAAGAGAGTTTTTTTTTCCTTTAATTGTTTTTTTCCAGAGATTGTGGTATTGACTGAGAAACAGTCTGGAGTACGTTCTATAACTAGACGATTTCGTAAGATTAACTGCTCATTGAATGTTACAGCACACAAGTGCACACACTGCATACTGAAGGTGAAAGATACTTTGGAAGCCCCCCTCCCCCTCCCCTACATTATTTAGGGAAAAAAGAAGAAGGAAAAAGTATAGAATGAGGGGAACAAGAACCAAAGCTACTATTTCTTTTTTGGGTATACAAGCGATAGTCTCTGAACTCATTAAACTAATGTAATTTACACGGAAAGGGGTTTGAACTTCGGTGTAAGGGGTAAGCTCACCGTCCTATCCAATTAGCCTAACCCACATTTGCAGATGTATACAAATACAATGATATAGTCCAAACTACTCTAAATCTAAACTACTATATTACTTTCCTTTTATAGTCAATATATATGACTTTTGCCCTTCAAACTAATTATGTCTTACCGACAACCCATTATTTTATTTTATTTATAAATAAAACCCAATTTTTATAAGTAAAACCCAATGATTGGATCCAACTCATCAATTTACCTAATTAAACTTAAAAATTTAATTTATTGTATTTTTTTAGATTAAAAAAAATAATTATGGATAATTAATCTACCTATACAATCTCGGCAAATTCTTATACCTACGAAATATAGGTAAATTGGTACCCTTTTTTAATTTTATAAATAACGTGCCTATTTTTTCATAACTAATGTACCTATTTATTTTATAGAACTAATTCAATAGTAACGTTTTTTTTTTTAATATAGAAATAATGTACCCATTTTCTTATAATTAATGTACCTTTTTTCTTTAAAAATATTTACGTATTTTATATATAGATAATTTACCCTGATTGAGAATTACTCATCGTCTTCAGAATCTCGCCCCTATTCTGACTGAGAATTGCTCCTCAACCTATCAATATGCATATCACCACCAAGCTCTCTTTCTTCACTGGGACCGTGTTTTGTTCTTTAGTGTTTTTTTTTTCATTTTAGTTGTTGTTTAATTTTTAAACTTGTGTTTTTTAATAACCATTATATTATCATTTATATCCAAGGTGGGTGACCACAAATTCCTTGGACCACAGGAGTCCAGAAGAACGGGACCGAGTAATTCATTTACTAATCATTTAACGAGCAACAAAACAAATCAAATCAAAGAATCTGAATGCAAAATGAAGGAAGCTGCTCCGAAACTCTATGATAAGATATGCAACACTAAATATACTTAATTGTTTCGTGATCATCACTATAATAAGAGAAACTTTTGTGTGTAATTGTAAGACCCCACGTTTAACCTAAACTTTTGTGTGTAATTTCAAAATAGACTTGGTCAATAACCAAACTCTCATATTATAGTTGTTGAATAAAAACCCAATATTCATTTAAGTATCAATAAATATATAAGTATTATATTAATATTAGGTTGAGTAGAGATATTTCCATATGTTTCACTTAAGTCAAGTTCACATTTGCAAGAAGATATTTGTAACTTGTGCCCAGGGGATGGGATGCAAAGCCATTGATTGAGTGGACACGGGAAGACACCTTAACCAAGTCAAGTCAAGTCAATACCTGCTAGTTAGTTGGAGCATGCATTGAAAGGCAAATAACCATATCAAGTAGTCACAAGTCTTCGTTTATCTTTTTCCCCATAGTGACATGAATTAAATACGGATGTGCAAAGACTTAAAAGTCTAGTTTACACTCAAGTATGTAGACTTAACAGTCTTTTTGTGGAACCAAAAAATCAAAAAGACTTTACAGTCTTTTTGTGTCAGTCAGTCATCATGAGTTTGCATACGAAGACTTCAAAGTCTACTTGATGATAGCCGTCCACAGCAAGCTCCCTGCCCAACGTTATAAATTACTAAGATGGACAAAATGCTCAATAAAATTTAATTAGGATAATTAGTTGATTTAAGGAGTATCTCTTTTTCACGTGTCATTTTTTATTGACCGGAGAAATATGTGTATCCGCAGATCCCGCATTGATTGTGTTAGTAATTTCCTTTGCATCTAAAAAAAATTTATTTAACCCTAAAAAAAAAAATATTACTCCATCTTGAAATGTTTCCCCTTAAACTTGTTTGCCACACTAATCACAAGGTATACTAGTAAATGTTTCAAACCACCTAGGATAATATTTTGGGAGATTCACTATTATACCCAATATAAGAGCTCAAATTATAAAATAAAAACCCTATATGAAATGGACTTTAGAACACACCCAAAGCCCATTTACAACATAACAAAAAGGCTTTTAACTTCTTTTAAATTACAAAATTGTTATTAATTTCTTGAAACAAACCCAACCCAAAAACCTCATAAAAAAGCCCAAACCACTCAATAGGGTATTAAAGTAATTTAATAATCAAAATTAAATTCAATAGATCTGGCTGTCATTTTTTGGGTTTATTTATAAAAATTAAATGGTGTGGGGTTTATTTATAGTTTTAGTGCTAAGAATGGGTAAATATCTCTAATTTTTTCAAGCATTATTGTAGAGATAGCAATATAGTGCTATTCCCGTTACAAAAAATGTTTTTCCTTTTGAATGATACATTCATATGTATTTGAAATTGAACCTACATATACAGGGTGGTTGTCCACATGGCATGGTATGAGAGCATCATTGAGCTATGTCACTATTCAGCAAAACAGTATGCTGTGTCACCGAGCGTACACAATTCTTTTTATATTAAAAAATTAACCAAAATTTTAAAAATAGTATTTTTATTTTATTGAAATTAAAAAATAGTAGTATGAACACTACATCTATCATCCTCCTTTTTCCAGCAAAAGAAATCTTAGTAGATCTTTCTCTGCAAACTCTTCATCATTTCTAACTAGTCTAATCGGACAGCCAACACCTACTTGACGTGTGAGTTACATATGGCTGTGGAGACTTAAAAGTCTTTGAAAATTCTACAGTGCTCAAGGTGCATCAATGCGCCATGAATTAAACCTAATGTATACGTTGTATAGTTTTTTTCTTCTTCTTTATAGAAAATTTGGTATAGTCCACTTCTAATGACATAAGTGAAATTGGATCTATATCGAAGAGCTCCTTTTTGTAAATTATAACTAGAGAGTTCTCCTTATTACATGTTACAAGATGCCACCCTAGATTCTTATTTTTTTTGTGGGAAACACCCTAGACTCTTAAGTAGAAAAAACCTAAATTTTGTATAACATTAAGAAACAAAAAATTAAAATTAAAATAACAGGGTGCTAAGAAGCAAAACCCTTCAAAGAAATATAACAGTAAATATAATTAAGTGTATGATCAGTTATCCAACAGTAAATATAATTAAGTGTTTCGTGATCATAACTATAATACGAGAAACTTTCTTGTGTAATCGTAAGACCCCATCTAATATCAATTTAAATTATAGGGGCATTTCAAAATAGACTTGGTCAATAACCAAAGTGTTTTGAGAAACTCTTGTATTATAGTTGTTGAATAAAAACCCAATATTCATTTATTAGTATCAATAAATATATAGGTATTATAATAATGGTTGAGTGGAGATATTTCCATATTTTTCACTTAAGTCAAGTCCACATTTGCACGAAAATATTTGTAACTTGTGCTCAGGGGGATGGGATGCAAAGCTAATGGTTGAGTGGACACGGGAAGGCACCTTGCCAAGTCAAGTCGAGTCAGTACCTGCAAGTCAGAGGCAAATCACCATATCAAATCTAAGTCACAAGTCTTCGATATCATCCATTAATTTCTCCAATGTTCATTGATTTATTACTTGTTTGCTTGTACCACCAACAAATTTTTCTTCAATTACCTTTTTCCACATAGTGACATGAATTAAAGTGGGGAGACTCTCTTCCTTTTGTTCACCTGTGTCCATCATATTCACTTTTCAATCTTTCCAAAGAGATTCCCAAGCAGCTTCTTGGCCTTCCGATTTCGGGGAAATTACCAAGTGGTAAAACAATTTTCCGGAGCTTTGTTTCTACGACCAGTAGGATTTTCAAAGAAAGAAAAAACATAAAAATGGTAAAATAAAGTATTTGAGCAATTAAAAAAGCGAAAGGACAAAAAAAGGAAATTACCGTTTGTTGACGTTTGAGTTAAATGTGGATGTGTAAAGACTTAAAAGTCTTGTTTACACTCAAGTATGTAGACTTAACAGTCTTTTTGTGGAACAATGCTCAATAGGACTTAACAGTCTTTTTGTGTGAGTCAGTCATCATGAGTTTCTATACGAAGACTTCAAAGTCTACTTGAAGATAGCTGTCCACAGCAAGCTCCCAGCCCAACGTTACAAATTACTAAGATGGACCAATACTCAATAGGATTTAATTAGGATAATTAGTTGATTTAAGGAATATCTCTTTTTCACGTGTCATTTTTTTTATTACACCATCTTGAAACATTTCCCCTTACACTTGTTTGCCGCACTAATCACAAGGTATACTAATAAATGTTTTAAACCACCGAGGATAATTTTTTCAAGTATTATTGTAGAGATAGAAAAATAGTGCTATTCCCGTTACAAGAAATGTTTTTGCTTTCTCAAAGATACATTCATATGTATTTGAAATTGAATTCACATATACGGAGTGGTTGTCCACATGGCATGGTATGGGAGCATCATTGAGCTATGTCACTATTCAGCAAAACAACATGCTATGTCACCGAACGTACACAATTCTTTTTATATTAAAAAAATTAACCCAAAATTTTAAAAGTAGTACTTTTTTTTTTTATCGAAATTAAAAAATAGTAGTATGAACACTACATCTATCATCCTCCTTTTTCCAGCAAAAGATATCTTAGTAGATCTTTCCCTGCAAACTCTTCATCATTTCTAACTAGTCTAATTGGACAGCCAACACCTACTTGACGTGTGAGTTACATATGGCTGTGGAGACTTAAAAGTCTTCGAAAATTCTACAGTGCTACAGGTGTATCAATGTGCCATAAATTAAACCTAATGTGTACGTTGTATAGTTTTTTTTTCTTATTTTTAGAAAATTTGGTATAGTCCACTTCTGATGATATAAATGAAATTGGACCTATATCTAAGAGCCTCTTTTTGTAAATTAAAACTAGAGAGTTCTCCTCATTATAGGTTAAAAGATGTCACCCTAGATTCTTATTTTTTTGTTGGACCCACCCTTGACTCTTAAGTAGAAAAAACCTAAACTTTGTATAACATTAAGAAACAAAAAATTAAAATTAAAATAACAGGGTGATAAAAAGCAAAACCCTTCAAGAACGAACAATGGGGAAACAAAAAAAAACACATGCTTACAATTGACAAAAATCAATTTGGTTGCTGTTGAGAATTAAAGTAGTGGAATATTAATTTAAGTATTGTGATTATCATTCATTTCATCCATGACATCATAATTAATTTGGTTGTGGTAATTGTTATTCCTGCATCTTACTTTTTAGCTCGTGCAGCATAATTAATTTGGTTTCTAATTAGAGTGTACTTAATTTAATTACCTCCATGATAAAGAGATTTGAATCTAAAGTATTAGCAATTTTCTTTAGCAAATGATTTGTATTCTTATTTGTAAGAACTTAGAATTGCACCTTGACATTCTAGTCTCATTATGATTGTGATTGACGTGTGATTTCCCTAACATTAATTATGCATTCTAGTCTCAAATAATTTACTCCTTTATATGGTTTTGTCTTATATGAATGTGTGGCACTGTCTTAGCTAAACCGTGTTTTTCTTTGTAAAGGCTTTCTTTCTTTTTTTCCTATATATATCTGATGGAAGCTAGCATATATCAATATATACTTGCAGTGTTTTTGCATGTGCATGTGCTTTTGATCAATTAACATGAAGGGCGACGGAAGGTGCTTGAAACTCTTTCTTGCACTTTTGATCCTTTTCCTACAAAACGTAAAAGGAGGAGAAGTTGGCCACAACCACAGCCACAGCCACAGCCACAGCCTCAGAGATGCTAAAGTGACAGTGAGGTGCATAGAGAGGGAAAGGCAAGCACTACTTGCATTCAAACGTGGCCTGGTGGATAAGTTCAATCAACTCTCAACTTGGGGTTCAGAAGCCGAAAACCAAGATTGTTGCAGATGGAAAGGAGTCTATTGTAGCAACCAAACTGGCCATGTGATTCAACTTGATCTTCGACATTCTTTCCCTGTTAAGATGATTCAACAATATATTTTTGAATATCCTTTCCAAGGTAAGATGATTAGTCCTAAACTGATTGAGTTGCAGCATTTACAATATTTGGACCTTTCATCCATTTATTTCAATTATGGGATCCAAATTCCAGATTTCATTGGTTCTCTAACCAATCTAAGGTACCTCAATCTCAGTTTCTGTTATTTCATTGGTCCAATTCCAAGTTCGTTTGGAAACCTCACGCAATTGCAACATCTCGACCTCGCCCATAATTGGCTCCCTGCTCTTTCTTCTTTAATGTGGATTGATTTCAATGGGAGTCGGATTCCAGATTTCATTGGTTCTCTAACCAATCTAAGGTACCTCCGTCTCAGTTCCTGTCAATTCATTGGTCCAATTCCAAGTTCGTTTGGAAACCTCACGCAATTGCAACATCTCGACCTCAGCTATAATCAGCTTCAACCAGAAAATCTCAATTGCCTCCCTGCTCTTTCTTCTTTAACGGATTTGGACCTAAGCGGAAGCTTCGATGGGGGCCAAATTCCAGATTTCATTGGTTCTCTAACCAATCTAAGGTACCTCAGTCTCATTTTCTGTAATTTGGTCGGTCAAATTCCAAGTTCGTTTGGAAACCTCACGCAATTGCAACATCTCGACCTCAGCTATAATCAGCTTCAACGAGAAAATCTCAATTGGCTCCCTGCTCTTTCTTCTTTAACGGATTTGGACCTAAGCGAAAGCTTCGATGGGAGCCAAATTCCCGATTTCATTGGTTCTCTAACCAATCTAAGAAACCTCCGTCTCCGTTTCTGTAATTTCATTGGTCCAATTCCAAGTTCGTTTGGAAACCTCACGCAATTGCAACATCTCGACCTCAGCTATAATCAGCTTCAACCAGAAAATCTCAATTGGCTCCCCGCTCCTTCTTCTTTAACGTATTTGGACCTAAGCGGAAACAATCTCAGTACTGTTTTTGATTGGCCAGAAGCAGTACTTAATAAGCTCCCTAAACTAGAAGAATTGAGCTTGTGGAACTGTAGTCTTCCTCCTCCTCATACTCCAATTCTTTCCACTACACTTTACAAAACAAATTCTTCTACATCTCTTGCGTATGTTTCTCTCTCTGACAACCATCTCACTTCTTCAATATTTATTTGGTTGTCCAACTACAGTACAAGCCTTGTTACTCTTGACCTCTCCAACAATAATCTATCTGGTTTCATTCCCGATTTCATTGGAAACATGAGCTCTCTTGAGTATTTGGGTCTCTCTGATAACCAGATTGAAGGAGCGAATCCAAATTCGTTTGCAAGGCTGTGTAATTTGCGAACATTGGGGCTTCAAAGAAATCATCTGAGTGGACAATTATCCAAGTTTGTTCAACTATTGCCTGGATGTGCTCAAAACTCATTAGAGGATTTGGACCTCTCTGAGAATGTTCTTGCGGGGTCATTAAACAATCTTACAAGATTCTCATCTTTGGGAGGCTTGTATCTTAATGCCAATCAATTAAGCGGAAAAATACCTGAAAGTATTGGGCAAATGTCGCAACTACAGAGCATCAATTTCAGCGTCAATCAGTTAAGCGGAAAAATACCTGAAAGTATTGGGCAAATGTCGCAACTACTGAGCATCGATTTCAGCATGAACTCTTTGGAAGGGGTGGTTTCAGAAACTCATTTCTCAAAACTTTCCAAATTAAAATCTTTGGATTTATCCTCTAACTCACTAGTTTTAAATTTCCATTCTGATTGGGTTCCTCCCTTCCAGTTGAATTACATAAATTTGGCGTCCTGCAAGGTCGGTCCTCTTTTCCCAAAATGGCTTCAAACTCAAAAATATTCTTATCAGCTTGATATTTCTAATGTTGGAATTTCTGATATCCTTCCAAGTTGGTTTTGGAGTAATTTTCGTGACGCGAGCGTTATTAATCTCTCACAGAACCTAATCAGAGGAATATTTACAAATTTGACAGTGGAGTTTACAAATAACCTAGATATACATTTGAGTTCGAACCAAATAGAAGGTCCAATTCCCTCAACTCTATCACAAGCCTCATATCTGGATCTCTCTAATAATAACATTTCAGGGTCGCTTTCTTTTCTATGTGCAAGTTCAGATATAAGTTTAACATATCTTGATCTTTCAAGCAACAATTTTTCTGGAGAACTTCCGGATTGCTGGAGCCATTTGAAGAATTTAGTCATGCTTGATTTGAGTAACAACGCTTTTTCAGGAAAAATTCCCATGACAATAGGCTCTTTATTTCAAATGCAAACTTTGAAATTAAGAAGCAACCGATTTGTTGGAGAATTGCCTTCATCATTGAAGAACTGCGCAAGTTTAGAAGTTATTGATTTGGGAGATAATAAATTATCAGGACCAATACCTACATGGTTAGGTGTGAGCTTCGAGAATTTGGTTATCCTGATGCTTTCCACTAATCACTTCAATGGAAGCATGCCCTCACAATTATGCCATCTAACACACATTAAAATTTTGGATTTCTCTATGAACAACATCTCTGGAAGCATACCCAAATGCCTCAACAATTTGACTACTCTGGCTCAAAAAGGAAATCCAAGTCTATCCAGCACACATTTTTATGGCGGATTTATGGGCAATGAGTCAATTGCTCCTACTAATTATGAGGACGAAGCAAGCTTCATATGGAAGGGAAGAATGGAAACATACAAAAGCACTTTGGCCCTTGTGAAGAGAATTGATCTCTCAAGCAATAGATTAACAGGAGAGATTCCAGGTGAAATCACTCATCTTGTTGGGTTGATTTCTTTAAACCTTTCGAGAAACCAATTAACAGGTCAAATAACTCCGGAGATCGGAAACTTGGAGTCATTGGATTCGCTTGATTTATCAAGAAACCAGATAGATGGAAGAATTCCAACAAGCCTTGCTCGGATAGATCGTCTTGGTTTCTTGGACCTGTCATATAACAACTTGTCTGGCAAAATACCAACAGGCACTCAGCTCCAAGGCTTTGATCCCTCTGTTTATGTTGGAAATCCTCAACTCTGTGGACCTCCTCTTAAAAAGATGTGTGCTGATCAAAATGAGAAAATTGACTTGAGCAATCAAGGGGGTAAGGATGAGCTTATAACACTGGGATTTTACATCAGTATGGGAATTGGCTTTGCTGCTGGATTTTGGGGAGTTTGTGGCACTTTGATATTCAACAGGTCATGGAGATATGCATACTGGAAGTTCTTAAATGATTTAAATGATTGGCTTTATGTGAGGGTAGCTTTGATCAAGCGGCAACTAAAGCTAGGATATGCTTAATAGATAAGATCGCTAAGGTACTCTTTCTCTCTCATCATTAATTTTGTTTTATAATTATTTTTCTTATTGCATTTTTTCCTTTTCTCCAAACTGACGGGTATTAGCTTGTTTACTTTGATATTTAGCTGCAGCATCTAAATTTGGAGAAAGTAGCTGTAGCTGAATGCCTCCTTTCAGTTCAAATGTGGAAGATTGCCAGTACGCATACGCACAAGTATCTGGAGAAGAGTTTACAAGTTAATTTGGAGTGCTTAGTAGGAATAAATATAAATTTATATTAATGTTAATTCCTTGGCAGAACAATTAATTCGGAGTTCTCCGATTAATGTTCTTTTTTTTTTTTTTGAGAGAAATAAACAGATCCATTTTAATCCAAGCTCATTCCGATTAATGTATTAGTTCCAGCTATAGTGTTATTTTAATTAACTAAGCCAAAGCCAAAGCGGACTTGATTTCAAATTACAATGTGTGGCTCTGTTTTGGTCATCTATTTGCAACGTACAGCTTCTCCTTGTAAATTGGGGGTTAGCTTCTCCCTGTAAATGTGTGGCTCTGTTTTGGTCATTCTTTCCTTTCATAATTCAACATCTTGTTCTCCTCGTAAATGTGTGGCTCCTTGTAGAAGATGCCTTTTTGTAAACAGACTTTTTGTATTTGGTCAGGCTTGCAATGCTCTATTTTGTGGATTTTAAGATTGTATTAGGTTTACTTGTGAGCTGCAAAATGCCTTGTACCAAAGTTTATGTATAAAATGTGTGCTAAATCTTGTGTGTGGAGTACAAGATTGAAGGTATGACAAGCATTTTCTCTCTTTTCAATTGTAGAAATGTTCAAGTTCTTGCCAATTACTTGCAGATATTTAGTGTTGTGTAGCATAAAGGCTCCAACATATGCAATTCCATCAAGGCCTGCAGGCCAATCACTACTTTCTCTTGGATATTACAAACATTTGTAGAGCCATAATGAAAACTTGGTAGGCAAACCCAAATACCATTTCCTAATTCCTGCACTCAAGGTCCTAGATGTGATTCCCTCTTCCCAATATCGCTTGTAACCAAAAACAAACAAAAAATTTGATAGGCCAGACCCTGATGAACCTGGTTTTCATAAACTTGACGGTCAGCTCGATAGTGGCCAAATTTGGTTGGGAAAGTAATGTCCACCAATTTTAGCAGATACACCACATGCTTTGACACTAACTCCCTCCTAACTATTATTACAGTTATCAGCCCCAAGTTTTCTCGACACTAAACTTGTTGCTCTCTGAAAGAGGTTATAAAACTAAATGGTTTATTCATCCATACTTTTCTTGGCTTAATGCCTGAAGCCACATAATTGAATTTACCAGTACAAAGATATTTGATAACTGATTCTTCAACTTCTTGGGGTAAAACCCAGACCATACTAACAAACTTGGGGCAGAGAAGGGCATACATATTTGAATGCTAAAATACATCAAATATTGAATGCCTAATACATTCAAGAATACACTGATTCTTTCATTTCCAAACAATTCATTGTCCAGATAACAAACAACTAACATCTCTTAAAGTAGAAATCAAGAAATAAAATAGCTTTTAAATTACACATCAGATTCTACCCCAAGCTTGCTTGCAGTAAGGAAAATAACCAATCCATGACGCCCTCATTGCAACGTTTAAGGAATTTCACGAGGATATTAAAAAGTAATGAAGCCACACAAATTTTGAGCACTCAATGTCAAAAATTAGCTCAAGTAATTACAAGATATTCACATTGAATCCATACAGAAAAACCAAAGGCAGCATATGATACACATATCAAGCACGTCTCTTGCTAAGATGCCAAGAGTTAGGTTCATGATATCTATCATATAGTGGTTCAATACGTTCTTGACGCTTGCGCTTGCTCATCTTGGTGGGATCTGCCACTTTGAAGATCCTGGGTGCCAGTTCCACGAGCCATTTGGGGTCGACGACTGTCACCTCGCGCATGTACTCCTTTGTGGTCATAACCAGCTCATGGTAGATCACCCAATCTGGTTGTCTCTGGAAGGGGGCGCTGCTTGGGTGTATATAAACTGGTTGGTTCTCCACTAGGGTTCTATAACCCTCCTGCGGGTCCTTTCTAGCACCG
This sequence comes from Prunus kanzakura, assembly GCA_020521455.1. NCBI lineage: Eukaryota > Viridiplantae > Streptophyta > Magnoliopsida > Rosales > Rosaceae > Prunus > Prunus kanzakura. Next base: position 46,195 of record BPUM01001054.1, read on the forward strand.
TGGAAGAAAAACCCTGCCGTAATTGCCTTCCTGATCTTTGTAAAATTCTTTCCAGCACTGACAACATCTAGTTTATACCTGAAATTCACAATCTATAGTCAGAATGCAATTTCATCTTCAAATCAGAGTACTCAACTAAGAAATCGTTGATCACTGTTATAGACTAAAACAAGGGGTACTAGTAGAGCTTATCCTAGAGCTTAAATGACAACGCTATGTCAATCAGTGAAATCTGTTAATGGCAAGGGTAGGATGTGTAATATGCCATCTGAATTTCCATATCAACTTTTAAAACAGTTTTGCAATATTTTGTACAAACAACACTTTACCAAGAAAAACAATTCCGGTATCAAAATGACTAACATGTCCGTACAAGAGAGCACATTTGAAGAACATATACTGGCAATTTAGCTATACATAAAAGGGTAGTTATAATTTATAAAGATACTATACTTAACCACTGAAAAAATGATGGAAAAAAGCACTTCTGCTAATAATGCTCTGAAAACAGTGTATGTGGTAACATCAACATGACAATTCATAATGACCTATTCGCTGCTCAGGTACCATATATTTAGATTTTAAAACACAAACTAGGCCTGAACAACATTTCAGCATTTCCGTCAAGTACAGACGGCAAAAGGCATGCCTAATTCACGACTACTGCAACAATACAATTTACCAAACATGAGCAAACCTAGAACATTAATCTACATCATTTAAAACCATTCATGCACATGTGAAACCAGGAAAAAAGAAACATGCAAACACGAATACACATCAAGATAAATTAGAAGAACATACTTGTCCATGATGCTAAGAAGCTGTTTTCTGACATCCTGTGCCCTCCTCAAGGATCGAGACTGAACAAAGTTCTCAAAACACCACGGCCCTGAAAAATTCTTAGCTTTCCATGCCTCATAGACTGCAAGTAAAGTCAGATGATCTCCCTCTGGCTGGAAAAACTTGGCTCTCTTCTGATCTGGCTGGGCTTGTTTTTCCCTAGGCCTGTAAAAAATATTACCAGTCTGAATCATTGCAATGATGGTCAAGATCTCATCACTGCATCCAAGGTCCACACTGGCCAGTAGCATCTTAGACAAGGGTGGATCCAGAGGAAACTCTGCCATTTTCCTACCCAATTTGGTGAGCAGCCCCTCCTCATCCAGTGCTCCTAAACTGTACAATTGTTCCATGGCAGAAATGAGTGCTTGGGGTGAAGGAGGATCCATAAAATCAAAAGACAAGAGATCATTTATCCCCATAGCTTTCATCGTAAGTGTAGTAGTCCCAAGATTTATCCTCTGGATTTCGGGAATTGAAGTTGGGGACATCTCATTGCGGTATGCACTCTCAGTGTAGAGGCGGTAACATTTCCGAGGGCCTGTACGCCCAGCTCGTTGCTTGGCTGATGCTTGGGAAATTGGAGTTATGACCAGTGAATCTAGCCCCTGCTTTGGGTTATAAACATTTTGCTTTGCAAAACCAGGATCGATGACATAAAATATCCCATCAATGGTCAGTGATGCCTCAGCAATATTAGTAGCCACAACTACTTTCCTCTTACCTGGTGGGGCTGGATCAAATATCCTTGACTGCATTTCGCTAGGAAGGGCACTATACACTGGTAGGATAATCAACTCAGGGACATTTTTACCTAGACCTTTCATCCTCTCATAAAGAGACTGGCATGCAAAATCAATCTCTTCTTGTCCAGTCAAGAAAAGAAGGATGTCACCTTCAGGTTCTGTCAAGTGTATTTGTAGAACAGTTATTAGAGATGCATCAAGGTAGTCACTTTCCGGCTGTTTAGAGTAGAGTATCTCTACAGGAAAAGTTCTCCCAGGGATAGTGAAGATGTTACAGTTGAAGAAATAACCAGAAAACTTCTCCGCATCCAAAGTAGTAGATGTCACAATCAAACGAAGGTCTGGTCTCCGCTTCACAAGCTTCTTCAGTAGTCCAAAAAGAACATCTGTGTGGATTGTCCTCTCATGAGCTTCATCAAGCATGACCACAGAATACTGAGAAAGGTTCTCATCAATCAAAATCTCCCTAAGAAGCATACCATCAGTCATGTACTTGATGACAGTATCTAGACCAGTGCAATCCTCAAAACGAATTGCATAGCCAACTTCCTCTCCTAAACGACAACCAAACTCTTCAGCAACCCTCTTGGCCACAGACATGGCAGCCACCCTACGTGGCTGTGTACAACCAATCTTACCCATTGTCGTGTAACCCGCTTCTGCAAGATACTGCATTACCTGTGTTGTCTTACCCGAACCAGTCTCACCAATGACGACAAGCACTTGATTCTCATGCACTGCTGCAATCAATTATTTCTTCAGCTTGTAGATAGGCAAGCTCTGCCTCTGTTCCTGGATTGAGAGTTTTGACCTCTGCCCAAAACTGATGGTTTTCCCGAAAGCATCCTTCTTCCACTCAGGCACATCATATGCCGACAAACCAACACCTCTAAGTTCTTGTGCAAGATGCCTCTCACCAGTCTCTGGCATTGGATCTTCCCAGGGACGATTGAGATCCTTCGGGATAGAATCCAACATGGTTCTTTGCTGCTGCTCACGCACTTCTCTACGCTCCTTAATGAGTGCGGACTGAAGTGCAGCTGCACGACCCAGTGACCCTTCTGGATTCTTAAAGATTTTCACAGGGGACATATCAACAGAATACCTGCTCTGTCCATTTAAAAAGGCTGGCTCGTCCTCATTGAGCTCAATCTCAAGCTCTTCCTCAGCTCCCTCTTCTTGATAAAGCATCCCATCGGTTTCCTCATCATACATTGGATATTCTGTAACACCCAAAACACCTGAGGCAATCAACTGTTTAGCTTCCCACTTCTCTGGCGAGCTCATTCTCTTCAATGGCCGCCGTGATGGGCCAACATCATCCTCTTCCACAATCCTAATCCCAGAAAGACCAGTCCTAGTCACAGGGCCATCCTTTGAAAAAGATGGGTTCGTCCTAAGAGCATCATCCTCTGAGCTCTTCTTCAAGGGGAGCAAATCCTTCCCCGTATGTTGATCAACATCCCTCATCGAAAGGCTCAACTTCTGACCTGAAATTGAAATCACCTTCACATAAACTTCCTGATCCCTCTTCACCACATCCTTAGCATTACTAATTCGCCGAGTTGCCATCTGTGAAACATGAACCAGACCCTCCTTCCCTCTTAAATCATTTAACTGAACAAAGCAACCGGTGTCCATCACTCTCGAAACCCTGCCTTTATAAACCTGATACAATTCAGGCTCATCCGAATGGTTCTGGCCATTCTGCCAATCCCTATTACCTCTCCTATCATCACCATCTTCCTTAACATCTCCATCGTCTTCATACCCATCTCTCTTATGCTTATTGTATCGATCTGTATGCCTTCCCGTGTCATCAACATCATCATTATAATGTGTATCTCTACGCCTCTCATCTCTATCATACCTTTCCCTTCGCCTCTCCCTCCCATCTCTATCTCTACCTCCTCTGTGTCTATCTCTATCTCTATCTCCTTCCCTATATCTATCACTACCTCTACGCCTATCTTCTTCTCGCCATTCGTCTTGTTCTTCTCTTCTGTTTCGCTTTTCCTTTGTCTCCATCTCAATTTCCTTCTCGATGTCCTTGACTCTATCTTTATTATCGGCAACGGCCAAAGCCTTAAACTTGGTCTTCCTATGAACTTGCACAGGCCCTATTCATATTCACCACAAAAAAATCATATCAACGGGAATTTCAAAATTTATGATAAACTTCAAAACTATTGAATGATAAATTTATCACAACAAAGAAACAATTTCTAGAACTTCAAACTCGCCCACCAAAAAATGAAATTTAAATCTAAAATTGCATACCAGGAGGATCTGGAGAGTTAATTCAACTAATAATAAAGTAAAAAGAAATATGAAACAAAATCAAGGAAACTGATCGTTGCTAGAGGGCGGGGGTTCAGTGGATATTAAATCTGTGATGAGATGGGGTCCAAGAATAGAATATATTGCAGTAAGACATCATACTTGGGATGAGATGAGATCGAAGATGGTTGCGCATCAACCGTTGTCACTGTCGAGAGAGAGGAGAGCTGAGAAATATGTATATGGGAGGAAGACGGCGTCGAAAAATGGAGGTTGAGATGGGCGGATTGTTCGTCGCTGACGGCTGGAAAGTTTCTCTTTCAGAAATAATCTCAACTGAGATGAGGGATTTTAGCGATTAGGGTTGAGATGGAGTGCGCCTGCTGTATCGATGCGCATGGTGAAGCTAGAGAAACTAATATAATATAATTTATCTTTCCAAAGGCAAAAAACTTATAAATTTAAATCCTACAAAAGAATAAGTAATCGAATAAATTTTAGGTATGAAATAAAAAGATGAGGAAAATTTTGTACAAACAATAATCTAGTTTTTATTTTATTTTTATAATCATTCTAGGCCTACTTTGTTTTTTATTTTTTTAACAACAAATAGTTTTTTTTTTTACTACTTTTTGTTAGGTTATTTTCAATTTAAATATTCATAATTAAAAAAATACTCCCTTTCATTGAGAAATTGTTATGCATAAAATTGTATACATACCACATTGTATTGAAATGTTATATGGTCAAAAAAAAATTGTAAAAACGTTCATCTTAGAAACGATATGTCACGCATAAACATGGCGTCCATGGAACAATATTAATCATAATATTTAAATTTCTTTTTTGTCTTTTGGAGTATATTATGTTTTTAAAGCATCGACACTATCATCAAACAATTTTAATCATTCCAGCATATATTAGTGACTAAACTCTTCTAAGTTAAGGAGTTAGTAATCGCAGAGAAAAATATGCAATTTATATCTTTTGGCTTGGCAATTGCATTTTACATACATTGTTTTCGACACTATGGTTCCATTAATATGTAAAGAGGATCTTAATATGTGTAAATTAAAAGATTTTGGTACCCATTTACGAGGTTTTGTAATTGTATTACAACGTTATGGTTCACCCTAATCTATAATGTTGTGAATTCCTTTTTTAGGAGGATGTGGATCCACATTACAAAAAAATTGGAATGATATACCTTAGGAATGTATAATGAGGTCCTTATTCTAGTAAAGAAGAGGGTTACAAATTTAAGCATCGTGTTACAAGTACTTGGATACATGGGTACCATAATGTAGTAAACACTAAATTGCTAAATTACCACATTAAGGATTCGTGCTACAATGGTTTGTGTGTAAGAGTTCCATAAACTTGTAAAGTGGATCCTTAATCTCGTAGCTTACAACATTTGGGTTATCATTTATGATTTTTGCACCATGATTACAAGTTTCAGGTTGTTCCTAAAGGAAACCTTTGGAAAATCATGAGTTTCATTTGTACATCAACATAGATAAATAAAATCATGGCAACTAGGCTTAAGCATGCATTTATAAGTTCAAAAACAAATTTTTTTCCTATGAATCTTTTAAGCCAAGTTGTAGTATTTTCCTAGAACATGCTTCTAGAAGATTGGAATGAGGAGTCACCCTCGGTGTGTGCTTTCAATCTTTTGATCAAATTCCACCGAAGTTGTTGAAGTTTGAATGGCTCCTTCAAAATCTCCACCTTATTGTTGAAGCTTAAATGACTCCTCCAAAAAACTCCAACTTGAGAAGTCCTCCAAATGTCACCAAAATAGGTAACCTCTAAGTCTCTTCACCAACTAGAGCTTGAGAAGAAGATGATGAGCTTAGTGAGAGGATGATGCTAATAATCCCTCACTAAGGTCGTATGAAAGTGTAGATGGAGTTTTGGAAGACAAGAGCTTTATCTCTCTCTTGATTTTCACTAATGACCTCTTAGGCTTCCAAAAAGATGATAGTCATCTTTTACTTGAGTCAACAAGTTGACTCTAGCAACCAAAAAAGGCCCATCCATTGAAATTGGGCCTCTCTTGGGCTCAATTTCATTCAAGTTTTCATACAACCCAATCTCCATGTCCAATAGGATAAAGCCTAATGAGCCTAGAATTCAAAATTCTCGCTTAAAGCCTATTCCGACATTACATGTCGTTTAAATTAATTCCATAATTAATTTTGCCTTAATCAATTAACTAAGCTTAATTGATCTCTTCAATTCATCATCTCCATAACGGTTTCTCAAACAACTCAAGTTTAACGATGTGTGATCCATTAGGTTCTAATTAGTAAGGTCGTGAGCAATTTGAACTCTTCGCAATTGATTGTGAGTTAAAAACCCCCTTATAATTCTCTATATTAGTTAGGATTATTAGTCCTTAGGAGGATTATTAGTCCTTAGGGATTCCACCATCCATAAGTGACACCTAATAGTATGTCATAGATATTCAAGCTAAGTAGAATAATCAGAGAACCTATTCAGTTGGAATTACAATGCAATACGGTCCTTCCCTATTACAATGCTCTTATTCTCATTACTAGGGCATGGTACATATTAAACCCCTAATGAGATTGTCACGTCTTATATGACTTGTATCAGTATGAAAAGACATCCTTCTAGGTCGGGACGACAATTTTCCCTGGGGGTAAGGGTCTTTGTGGGGATTCGACTCTCATGGGTCGGGTATGAAGGACAAAAAAGGGGTATGGGGACGGGTACAGAGAATTTTTTGGGTATGGTGTTTGGGGAAGGGCGGGGATGGTATTTTAATCCCCAACCCGAACACTTCCCGTTTAGAATTCATATATATATATATATATATATATATATTTTTGATGAGGTGTATATATATATTATAGTATATATAAATATGCTATTAAAGTGATTGTACTGACTAAGTTTTATATTATTATATTATATACTTATATAATTTATACAAATCTTAAACCATACTACTTACTTATTTAACTTCCAATACATATATAAACATTCTTATATTGTCTTGTAAGTATGTATTATATATATATGTTAGCCTTAGAACCTTTTTTTTTTTTTTTTTATAAACAAAGTAGTTATATATTGGTTTTTTCTTTTCTAATGGTGTGGGTCGGGGAACCCATTCCCTAATAAAGGTGGGGATGAGGAATCCCCGATATGAATATTGCAGGTATGAATGCGGAGATGGGGGGAAAAACCCTTAACGGGGATGGGGATGGGAATAGCATACCCACCCCTGATTCAACCCATTGCCATCCCTATTTCTAGATCATACTAAATACTCTATTTGGAGATTTGCTTAACCATATCTTCCGAGCGTTCTCCTTCTTTACTGAAGGATAGAGATTCCATATTGTATACTCACAAGTCTCCATGAGCCAATCAAGAACCCCAACAATGCTTGTACCACATCCGTGATTAGGACATATCTTTATAGCATTATCAAAGATCCACAACCTTCCTATAAGACAACCATGGTGCCTCAGGTCCAAGGACTAATTTGCATTATTACAACTTGGAGTTTCTTGTTTGACAAATAAGTAAAATTTCCATATAAGAAACTCTCGTTTGATCGCGTTTAGTGAACTCATTCTCTATTGAGCACCTACATACTTGTCTTAATGTCTCCACAAAATGACTTGAGACCAGTCCTCTTCCCAATCGAGAAGACATAGCATGTACCCGGTCTTTCCGAATTGTCAGTGCCTATTTGACAATCCTATGACTGGGAACATTTAAGGTATGAGGATAATAGAGGAAAGTGTTCACCCGTTTTGATTTGTCTCCTGTGATGGTAGGGCAAAGTTCCCCATTGCCTCGAAAACCATTGATTGGTCAACAAGTCAACTTTCTTTAGTGTGCGAGCGTGCCACTGCTAGCAATGAAAAATCCAAGCAGACTTTTTGAAATAAATAACTTGCGCCCCAAGTTATCGATCTTCAAATAGACGATTGTGAATTTGGGTGAGTAATATCTCCCAAATAAGTTCTTTTCTCGCCTCAGACTGGTGAGGACTTCATAATTTTTCACAGTACAAAACTGGTAGTTCTGGCTAGAATAAATGATAAGAAAGTGATCTGTTTTCAGGCATAACTCTTTTTTACAAAGCTTAAAAGGGAAGGACTGGCTATAAAATGACAAAAAGAGGGTTGTGCTTCCATTTCTGTCTGGGTAGACGCTTCTAATCCGGGCTGGATTGGATATGCCTTTGCTGGACTGGAATTTCAACAACTTCAATTGCTAAGTTTTGGCTGTAAATCAATACCAAAGTTTGAGTTTGGCAGAGCTTTAATCTATTTCAAGCCCTGGAAGGCTTTTTAAACGGGTAGAACTGTGGCCTCTTTAGTCTGAAAGGGGCAGAAGTGGCTGGACTTGAGGATTACTGAACTGGAACTGCACTATGGTACCTGTTCTGCTTAGTCAGGGCTCTCCATAAATTTGTTGAGGTTTTCGTATTCGTGAAAACCCAAACTCGGCCTGCTTTGGCTTTGCTGAACCAAATTTGTAACGAGAAAAATCTCGTTTTGAATGACTTTCTTTTAAGTCTTGAAAACTAGAAGTTTCGATTTGTAGCTGGCTTTTTCTTGTGGTTTAGCTAGCTTTTGATTGTTTCAACTTGCTTGAAGGCTTTCTGAGATCAAGTGATCATTTTGAACTTTTATTTTTTGACTGATTTTTTTGGTTGTTTGATTGAATGTCTTTGCTCTGTTCAACCTCTCTCATATTTATAAGAAATGTTTTGGGAGTGGGGGTTCTAATTCTTTTAATAATGGGCGGCAAAATTTCCAAAAGATCTTTTTATTTTTTAAATGCAAAAGAAAAGGGGTTTTATCAATTCTGGCAGATAAGCCCTCAATGGTCAGTCCCTGAGACAATCACTTCCCTGTTTTGATGGGGAACCTCACCCCCTTTTTTCCAGTTTAACTACTCTCGTAAAAGTTTTCAAACTGTGATGGTAAGTTTTCCAGTTTTTGAACAACTCCCTGTTTCCTGCTTATCTCTTTTTGGAAAGCATAGTTTGCGTATCTCTTGAAAATGGTGCCTTCTCTGTTTCAGAAAAATATCTCTGAATATATATAAAAAGACTCTGATCTTCTGGTGGCAAAGTTTCTCCAGAAATGTTCTTCTTTTATACCTGCCGTTATCAGCTCTTCATTAATTTCCAGTTGGAATTGTTGACTTTTCCAAGCCAGGGGGTCACGTGGGTCTGTTTCTTTCATGGGTTTATCCTTTTTGAAACAGTCAAGCCCAATTTGGGTTTCTTCGAGGCCCAAGTCCTCCTTGTGATTTGATAATTTCTGGGCCTCCAATGTTGGGTTGAATGCATAGTCTTGGTCCAAAATTGATGTGGGCTCTTTGATTTTGGACTGGGCGCATCAAATTTAGGCCCAAACAGAAAGGTCTCTTAAATCTAACTTTCTTAGATTACTTTCTCTCTATCTCACATCCCTTGGACTTATTGTTTAAACATGTGTAATTGTTAATGAGACATTTACTAATAAACAATAAACTTGCCCTTTAAGAGAATTAAACATAAGTCTAATACATAAAATATCCTTAAAAGATACATCATATGATTGGCTTTTATGATATATTTCCAACAGTTCCTAATCCATAATCTTGTAATACCCTAATTTACAATAGCAAGGATCCCCCTTACAAGTTTAAGGTAAATGTAGACCTTGGAGAAGTAATTGTGGAGCTTATTCGTGTAAACACAAGGGTTTGCAATATTAAAGACCCCATTTACAATATTTTGGACCTCAATCTTCCATAAACTTGTAAACTGTATCCATAATATTGTAATATCGTAATTTACAATAGAAAGGAGCTCCATTACAAGGTTAAGGTAATTGTGGACCTTGGAGATATGTAAATTTGGTTCTTATTCTTGTAAACGCAACGATTTGCAACATTAAGGACTCAAATTACAATATTGATGTAAGTGTTCCATAAACTTGTAAAACGGAGCCTTAATTTCGTAGATGATTAGATTTGGGTTCCCATTTACGAGTTTTAGCACCATCATTACAAGTTTAAGGTTATTTATAATCCACTACTATAATTTACATTAGAAATGATCTCCCTTACAATGCTAAGATAAGGGTGGACCTTGGAGAAGTAAATGCGATTCTTAGTCTTGTAAACACAAGGGTTTACAAGATTAAAGACCTCTTTTATAATGTTTTGGACGTCAACGTTCCATAAACTTATAAAAGTGTATTCATAAACTTGTAATGTCGTAATTTACAATAGAAAATATATTCATTTCAAATTTAAGGAAAAAGTGGACCTTGAAGATGTAAACTTGGTCTTTATTCTTGCAAGCACAACTGTTTACAACATTAAGGAGTTGTATTACAATGGTTTGGCCATAAGAGTTCCATAAACTTGCAAAGTAGATCCTTAATCTCGTAGCTTACAACATTTGGATTATCATTTATAATTTTTTGCACCATGATTACAAGTTTAAGATTGTTCCTAATCCATAATTTTGTAATACCCTAATTTACAATAGAAAAGATCCCCCTTACAACTTTAAGGTAAATTTGGTCCTTATTCTTGTAAACACAATGGTTTATTGTTGTGTAGATACAGCTGCACCAAAATGGATTCAGTTGCATCCTCAACTTGTGATACTCACAAGTGCACGAGCCGTTTGGTAGTATAGCATATGTAAGTGCGAGGTCGATCCCACGAGGATTGGTGATTGAATAATCCAATTCATTTTCCCTACACAAAACAGAAATGAAAAAGAAAGGAAATAAATAAAACAAGGAAGAGAGAAATAACTAACTCAAGCAGATAAGTTCCCAAGTTCAATTAGATTAACGGATTGATTCTAGCTAATGTATGATTAGGCCATGGTGTTTGGTCCTAACCTTGTGTTCCTAATTCCCTAATTTGATCATTTGTTGTCTAACCTAAAATTAAGCATTAGGAACCCATTAAGCATAGAAGAACAATTTGAACAACTAAGCATGTATCTAATCCCTGTTGTCGAATGTCCATACATACTCTTCCTATTCATAGTTCAATTCGAATTAAAGCATGGTGTCTACTCTTAATTCAAACCAAGATAGTTAACAAACAAGTTCTAATGGTGATCAATCATTCAAACAAGCATGTTAACTTATAAGCATAATGAATAAGAACATGAACCATAATTGAAACTTGGAAACTAATCAAACTTGAAACTAAAAAAAGAATTTACATAATGAAAAGTAAAGTGGAACTAAGAAAAACTTAAGGAGAATTTCAGCACAAATATTTCATTACAACAATTGAAAACTAGAAAATGAAACTAAGAGAATTTGAGGGAGAGAAGGGAAGGGAGCTCTAGAGAAGTGTTTGAGAGCTCCCCCCCTTGGGGTGTGTTTACAAGCTTGGGAAACCTCACTATTTATAGGCCTAAGGAAGTTGAAAATCTGAATTAAGTATGGCTAATGCATACAACAATTGTATTATAAAATCTGAATTGGTTGATGCACTTCACCAATAAATCCCACCAGCAGCCCTAGCTCATCTTCATGTCAGCATGACCAAGCTTCCAACCAGAAACAATAGCTCATGCCTAGCTCACCATGACCAAGCTTCCAACCAGCTCATCCTCATGTCAGCATGACCAGCAACTTCAAGGGCTTACGAATTGGGCTAGACTGAATCAAATGACGACTTTAAGATGTCCATTGTGAAGTTCAGAATGTGTCTGATCCAACCACACAAGTATTGGCCCAATCCAAGCTCGGATGAAGAAGTTAAGGCCAAAACAAATTGCTAACTCGTTTTGCTCACTGACAAAAATCCATCCTGAGCATGGTTCTGTGTTTGCTAGGTGACAGACTCCATATTTATCCAATGGGGCTGAATTTTGGATATGTTATAGTATACACCCATTGGAACAACTTTCATGAAGAATGCTGCCTCATCTAAGCTGTGTAGGTTGCTGAAACAAAGCTTGCAATATGACCTACGAAACTGGACTGGCAAGGGGCTGTAGCCAAAATGAGTTTGTCTTTAAGCTCTTCATCCATTCATCCAAATTAGGCCTTAACATGCTTGAATTGCATGAATTATGCTCTCTTGCTCTATTGGCCTACAAAACACACAAAGGGAGGCAAATAACTTAGAAATCTAGGAAACTAAGCAAAAGAAGTAAGTAAATAGGGCATGTATATGTATGAAATTATGAGCTTAATATTTACAATATTAAGGACCTTTTTACAAAATTTTGGATGTCAACGTTCCATAAACTTATAAAGTGTATTCATAAACTTGTAATATCGTAATTTACAATAGAAAGGATCTTCATTACAAGTTTAAGGAAAAAGTGGACCTTCGAGATGTAAACTTGGTCCTTATTCTTGTAAGCACAACTATTTACAACATTAAGGACTCGTATTGTAATGGTTTGAACGTAAGTCTTCTATAAACTTGTAAAATGTATCTTTAATTTCGTAGATTACAAGATTTGAATTCCCATTTATGAGTTTTAGCACCATCATTACAACTTTAACGTTCTTTATAATTCATAATCTAGTAACAACAATTGGGTACGCATTTACGAGAATGTGTATGAAAATGAGAAAAATCAAATGAGAGAGCTCATTTGGCAATTACCAATGAGGCATTCGGTTTTCGCAAATTGTAATCACAATTAAAGAGTGTCTGTTTGTCAATTGTCAACTCACTACTACAAAACTGGGCAAAAAGCACGATCCAAAGGCCACAAAAAAGAGGGTCATGCCCTTTTGAATCACATTAGACACATATATGTAGTATTTGTGTCATATGTAGAAAAGACACAATAGTTTTGTGTCCAACTTAAACAGAAGAAGGAAATAATTGTGCTTCAATAAGTTAGACACAACTTGTGTGGCCTATAGAGAGCACAAATAGACAACTTTTGTGGCTATTTATATTTCTTTTCTTTTTCAAAGTCCCTTGACTTATATAAAGCATGGATACTGAAATTTTGTGCCTCTATAAAGCACAAATACTACAACTGTGTCTTTTTAGGTTGTTTATAGAGCACGAATAATGCAATTTGTGCTCAATATTATATTTAAAAATAATAATTCTTTTTGTTTTTGGGTCGAAAATTTAAAAATAATAATTCAGTTAGATAATAAGACACGGAAAATTATAACCGTGCCTAAAGCTCTCTCTCTCTCTCTCTCTCTCTCTCTCTCTCTCTCTCTCTCTCTGTGTCTTCTAATCTTCCTTCTGACCTAACTCTCACTCGCCGCCTCTCTCTCTCTCTCTCGAGCTCAGCTCCTCTCTCTATCTATTCGTCTCTCCCGACCTTAGTCGCCGACAGCATCGGCGTCGCTTCATCTATCTCACTCTCTCATCTGGTATCATCTCTTCTCTCGATCTCATGTCTCTGTCTGTCAACCTCATCCTCTCTCTCCCTCTCTAGAGTCGACCTAACCCAGATCGCCCCCCAGTAACCTAACCCTCTCAGAGTCTCTCTGTCTCGACTCTTCTCTATCGCGCTCGCTTTCTCTCACTCTTGTCACCTCTGTAAGTCTCTTAGAGTTCAGAGACTCGTTCTCCCTCTCCAAACCTAACCAAACATCATCCAATTTCATTAGTTTTTGGAGCGAATCCTTGCAAATTGTGGAGGGCTCTGGTTCATTCTAAGGTAAATTTGTATGTATTTGGTTTGAATTTTTAGTTGTTTTCATGTTCCCCAATTTAGTAGATTATTAGGGTTTCGAAATTTTTGTATTCTGTTGAAATTAAATCAATTTTTTCTTAATTTTGCAGTTGTTGTGCATAGTCTATGTGGGTTTCGATTAATAGGCAAAATTGAAGGTATAAATATTTCTGTCTCAATCTGTGTGTTGCTTGCTTCATCTTGCTTCAAGCTTTGGTTTTGTTTGGTCCTACTAGGTTAGGATCTGATAAGATGATATGAATGATAACTTTTCTCTGCTTTAATGCCTGCGTGTTTGAAGTTAGGATTTTTATCTTAAATGTTTCTTTTTCCCTATGATATGTAATTAATTATATTTTTGTCACTCATGTTCTTACGAGGGAAATATTTGCCTTCTGTTATTCTCTTGGATGTTTTACATCTGCAGTGCAGTTCTTGCAGCAAGAATCATATAGGTACAGGGTAGATAGAATTGAAAATTTCATGTAACTACAAGGTAGATGTGCGACATATGATTAGCAGCCTCAGTTACTAATTTGTAACATTTTAATGAACATGGATGAATTAGATGCTTCTAGATTTGTAGTGATAAGGCATTACCTTTCTTCTTTTCTTCATAGGTACTTAAAATTCATTACCATGGCCTTAGTTTTTTCAGTTTGTTATGTTAGGGAGTGGGTCTCCAACTGGCGGAAGGTTTAAGATTGATATCAACTGTCAAGAATCATTGTACATTTAAGATTACAAATATCCATGTAGAATTCGAAAGCCAAGAGTTAAAGTTCTGAGAATTTGATAATAGAGAAGTATAAATTGTGTAGTTAGATTTGGTTTAGTTCCCACTATTAATATAATTTGATCACCCAAATGCTACTGTCATTTACTTCAAGAGGCCAAGAAATGGTACTGTCATTTACATTGAATCCAATGTAGACCATGAAGTATGTAGCCATTGGTTTTGTTGGAACTTGATAGTATTGCTGAAATATTTGGAGGATTATCCCTCTCTCTTTTAGCTCACGGCTGGTTTCATTTGGAGGAGGAGGATGACATATTATTCTTCCTCTCTCTCTTCTACAATTAAGTATTAATTTTAACATGTTTTCCATATTTATCATTGAGCATTTAAATGTCATTTTGCTTATAGTACTTTGCTTCAAAGCTCAAAGACAAAGCATTTGTGCTCTTATTTCAATTTTTATTCATGCATTTGTTTGGTCAAGAATGATTAGAACATGCTATTGTTGGCTCTCTTGTTATTATTATGTTTATATTTTAACCTCTAAGTGGATGTATTAATATGTTTCACTGTAATAGTTATGATTTCATATTAATTTTGAAGCTAATAAAAATGGCTTTGAGGAATGAGATTGTTTGGAGTCATATATTGTGTACAATTGAGTTCAAATTTTCTCTGCACTAATTTCAGCCAAAAAGAGCAGCTAATTATATTTGGTAACGTATATGTGCACGATATGAGATGCCATTGGTTGAGGATATGTCATTTTGTTTGTTTTTTCCTGATATTTTCATTAGTTTTTTCTTTGAGTCCATTTTGATAGATGTACATGTACAGAAAACTTAAAACATCATAGTTAAGCTTTAATTTCTTCGTAAAATTAATGCATCTATTTTGCTTGTCTAAATACCCTAAACTTAAAGAGTTTATGATTTCTAGCTGGTCATCTATTGTGGTAGATTCTCTCTCTCTCTCCTCTCTTTAATGCTGATGCTCTTATTTGGCAGATAATGTGATTAAGGAGCCTCACAAAAGCAGACATCTCATAAAGGGTGTTTTATTTGGAGCTTCTAATTCATTGATGTTAGATACGTTCAGTTTTAAGTAGAAGTTTTTTATTCAGTTATTGTATCTAATCACTAAATTAAGTGGAAATGAAATTTCAGTTTGTTATTTTATATATTTTGAAAAGGTCTGAAATACCATACTTTATTAAGTGGAAATGAAATTTCAGTGTGTATTTTTTATTTATTTAAGCAATTAGCATTGAGCACGGTTTTCAAATTGTGTTTATATTTTTTTATATGAAATATATACCCTATTGAGCACGATTTTAAAACTGTGCTTAGTTCACATCTGTCAAATTACTCTATTTAACAATTCAGTCACTTGTCAAAATAAAGGCACAAATACTTAGCATTCGTGCTCTAAATGCCTACCACAAAGTAAAACATTCGTGCTCTATAATCAATGGAAACTGCAATATAGTACACCGACTGCTTTAAAGTGGCTGCACTGTGGCCTTCTTCATAGGGCACAATTATCCGTGCTATTTGACATAAAAGAGCACAAATGAAATTTGTGCTTTTAGCCCAGTTTTTTAGTAGTGACTCCATGTGGCTGTGCTGTAGCAAAATAAGAGCATTCAATATAAAATCTCCAAGGTACACCCTTACATTAACCTGTAAAATCTCCAACTTGAGACGGGGTGTTACATTTGTCTTAATTACATTTGATATATATTATTAAGTGATTCTTCATTTTGATAATTGCATCATAACAATCCAAGCGTTGTTCAGCAAATTGGCAATTGCATGTTTAAATTTTAAATCCACCTCAATGTTTAGCAATTGCATGCAAAAAGAGGTGCTTTGCACTTAGCAAATAGAGATGGAGTAATTGCATATGTGAAGTGGTTACCTGCATGCATGCCCTTTTGTATGTAATTAGCGGCTTTAGTTTGAAAATTAGACATTATTACAAAGATTATGGTTGGACATTTATGGTGTGTTTACTAATCAAGAATTGGAATTCAAATCAGAAATTGAATTTCAATTATGGAGAATTCTTGTGTTTACTTCACATTAGTAAACATGCCATTAGAGCAAAATAATCTTATTATATTGTAAATGGTAACCAAACAACAAAATAAGAATTCACTCATTATCTATATAAACTTAGAACAAACAAAATCATCTTCCTTCGCTTATCTCAGAATAGAGGGAGGTAACGTAGAAGAGCAACAACCAAACCAACAATAATTACCAACCATTTCTCTTCCTTGGCTTATCCATAAGCTGAATCCCACAAGACTAATTGCACTATAACACCATCAACAACAGAAGTAACAGTGATTAAAAACATAAGCCTAAACTTGATTAGAAAAGAAACAAGCATATGCAGAAAAAAAGTACATGTGACAGATATGTACATAAATAAGCATATGCAGAAAAAAAAATCTCAAAAGTCCCACAATCCAAAATTCAGAGATTCCAAAACCAACCAAAACAATCTCTAACCATTCCCCAAAAATAGACACTAACAGACCAAACTTTTTTTTCTTCTTCATATTTCCAGCCAAAGACACCAAAGGCTAGCAAAACAAAATAAATCGACAAACAGAAAAGAAATAAGAACATAAAAAGAGCTATAAACTCAAGGCAATCTGAGAACATGAGCAGGTTTAGTAACAGCTCAAAAGGAAATCCCTCACGCACAAGAAGCATTATTGATGAGAGTAACTAAAATCTAAGCTTTTTAAGTGGGAGAAATTATAGAATGGTACTGTACCACCACGTCAGCTGGTGACACTACCACTCAAAATATGCCATGTGTCTTAATTTTTAACAACTCAAACTTCATTTTACCGCAGGAATTCATCCTAATTTTTACCCTTTAAAATAAAATTAAAAAAATAAGAAAATCAAAAAGAAAAAAATAAAATAAAATAGCAGAGCCACCGCCCACCCCAATACGCCTACCCCGTGCCGCCTGCTCTGGTCGTCGTCCCCTCCCTAGCTTTTATCTCTCTCTCTCTCTCTCTCTCTCTCTGTTGCCCTTCTTTAACTTTCTCAACCTTTCAGTGACTATCCCCTAGATCCATACATATTTTCTCGTTGATGAAGGTCTCCCTAGCAGATGTGATTCGCGAAGAAGATTGGGATGGGAGGTGGGTGTATCACAAAGAGGCTACATATCAACCCTAACACACAATCCCCAGAACCCTCCAACGCCCTTAGTCTCACGAACGATACACCCCAACTTGATTCTTGAGGGGCCGTCAATCATGCTTTATCATGTCACCATCCAAATGCTTATTAGATCCAATACAATACCTAATCTTCTTTGTGATACATTGACAAATCTGGGTGGCGTGGGGGTAGGGGTTGGGTTGCTGAGACATTCTCTTTTCTATTTGTCGTTTAAGTTTTTTTTATTTTTCTAATTTTATTTTAAAGGGTAAAAATTAGGTTGAATTCCAGCTGTAAAAGAACCATAAAGTTCAATAAAGAAACAATTTATAGATCTTCAAACTAACCCACCAAAAAATGTAATTTCAATCTAAAATTGCATACCAAGTGGATCTTGAGAGCTAATTCAACTAAAAACCTGCAGCATGAAATCCAGAAAATAATAGGCTAAACAACAAAATAGAAGTGAAAAAAAAAAAAGGAAACACAATCAAGGAATGATCGTTGCTAGAGTGTGGGGGTTTCAGTGGATGTTAAATTTGTGATGAGATGGGGTCTTAGATTTGAATATACACCAATAAGACATCATACCTGGGTTGAGATGAGATAAAAGATGTCGCGCGCAGTTTCCATCAAGATGTCGTCACTGTCGACAGACAGAGGAGAGCTGAGCAATCTGTATATGGGAGGAAGACTCAGTCAACGCCTTCGAGAAATAAAATATAAATGAGATTTACCTGCTACTTGTAACAGTTTTAAAAAAATGGCGCACCGGTGCACCGTAGACGTTGCCCTTGTTAGAGACCATGTCGGATTGTATTCGTATTGAAAAATTGAAAACTCCCATGGGCCATGACAAAACATGCATAGAGCCCAACCTGGCCATTTTCGTGGGTTACAAAAATGATATTGGCCCTAGAATCTTTTAAGATCCCCTCATTAATCTTGGACCCAGTGCAACAAACAAAATATGATATTGGCCCTAGAAACTTTTTTCCTATGTGACTCGCGGGTCTTGGGGTCTTGATTAAGTTTTTCCTTCATTTTTACTTTTATTCAACACTAATAATATTGGCTAATGATTACTTTTCAAAATAAGAATAAGGATAATAATAATAGAGTGCTGCTATTTCCACTCATCTGTCCTATTTCCCCACCCACCTTATCTTTTCACCCATCATATAAATTTGAAAAAACAATATCCTATCTTTCCACCCACCATAATTCCTAAAATACCCCTTCATTATTAATAATATTATGGCAAAAATATGTATATATATTATCTATAAATTTTGAAAAACGTAAAAAATAATCCACCCCAACCCCACCTCCCCAAAGCTGCCCCTCGTCCCTATGGAAAACAGCCATCTCTCTGTAAGGTTGCACAGAAGTGGTAATTGGAATTATATCGAAATTGGAGTGAAGGAAGAGTGCATAGAAAGGCAACCAATTGGAAGCACAATTTGGAATTGCAATCAGTTTGTGGTCTGATATCCAAGAAAGGCACTGAAGATATATACTCTGTCTAACCCACAATCAAATAGCTATTGCCAGCAACCTTCTTCCCAAGAAAGGTACCATTTAACTAATTTCTTCAACCATTTCTGCAGATTCGTTGTGGGCTTGTTAGATGGCATGAGATGTTTGTTGGGGTAAATAGAACCCCCCATATAACGAAGAAGAAGTTAAAGAAAAGCTTTGCTGGAAAAGAATTCAATCCCATTTCGTCTATTTTGTACCCCGTATTTTTCAAATTCGAGGAAAACGTTATTGGCGTTGGGTGAAATGGAAATGGCGTTGGCCTTCTAAAAATATTCTGTTTCAAAGAGAAAGGGTAAATGGTCATTTTACAAAAGGTAAATTTATCTTGAAAATTTTGAAGATAAAGTGGGTGGGAAAATAGGACAGGTGGGTGGAAATAGCAGCACTCTAATAATATTGGCTAACAAAATCCAACATAAAATCTCGACTACTTATGACGTGTCCTTTTTGCTGTCGTAAAGTTGCATAATGTAGTGTAAACAAAAATTTTCCGAAGGTAAATGCTCTACTACCAAAGTTATAAAGTCCAAATTTTCCGTAATCTTGGAGCAGAAAGAGGGCTAAGAAGACTCAAATGAGAAGAAATGATTATACAAAAAAGTAATAAAACATGAAAATGTTGCTTGCAAGAAGAATCAAGACTACACAAAAAAATGCCAACGATTGAACTAAAAATAAAAGAGTGAAACAGGAGAAAAGACCAGTCTTACACATAGCTTCTTCAAGGATACTAATTATGCAACTACAAAAGAACAATCCGAAAAGGCTGGCACTCACTCAGCCTATGGTTGAAGCTTCTAAAGGGTCGGAAGGAGTTGGTCAATGTAATAGTAGTAACTAAAACATAAAATAAACGTTCTTCTGGCAAGAATTTATAATGATCTTGCCCTGCTGCAACCACTTCTGCCCGTCAATGTTTAGCCTTGGCTTCAGCTTTCTTATGTGACTTGGCCTTCATCTAATAACCAAATGAAGAACGTAAATAAACATCTATACAATGCAAGAAAAGTTCAAGGGAAAGCAAGTGAAGGTACTTTCTCATTCTTAATTTTTTCTCAAGGCAAAGCAAATGAAGGAGAGGAAAAGTTCAACGTATCTACTTTCAAAAGTATCTGAAAATTCCAAAACACATCTGCAAAACTAAAAATCCTGAATTTCAGAAAAATCTGAAACTTCGGAATTGAATTGGCATATCGGAATCCAGAAATTTTGGACTTGAAATCAAAAGCGCATTTGGAATTCTGAAAGCAGTTTCAAAGACTCCGTTCAGGCCTCGTAGTAGGACTTAGGATTGAGACCTAAATACTATGAAACAGGCTGATTTTATGCAAAAGAGGCATATCACCAATTGTCAGTTCTCAACCACCAGCTCATTTTACTTTGCAAGAGCAATTAAAAGGGCCATAAAATCAAGGGAAGTGATGCCTAGAAATCTCCTCACATGAAAAGGCCTATAATCAATGTTCGCACAACTTTGCAAAACCCAAGGGAAGGTATCGTATAGTAGTATAGTTCGGAAGTCCGAATGTCGTATCCATAGAGAGCAGTGTAAAGAAAATAACAGAGATGAAAAAGAACAAGTGTGATTGAGAAGTAGATTTATGCAAGATTTGATTTAAAGAAAATTTAATTGATTAAAACACTAAGGCATTGGGGTTCCACTTTTAACATAAGCATGCAACTCTTATTAATTTGATCCACAAAACATTTTTCATTGTAGTTGTTCAAAATAATTAAAGCTCTTTTTAATTTCCTTTAGAAGTATTCTAAGCATAACTTGTACCATTGGCAACTAACTATCAAAAAACAATCTTCATCAAAATTCTATTAATCTAAGCAATTCTCTTCTCTTTTAGAAGCATGAAAGTTTTTACTACACAATGGGAAAAACATGTTGAACCCATGAAATAGATTATCAAACATTCATCAATTAATTAAAAAGAAAACTACAAATTCCATTTGAACAAAAACTACAAATTCACATTAAAGCTTAAGTTTGGATCAAACTAATAAAAATTACACACTCATATTAAAAACCTTAGCTAGGGAATTAGTTCCCCATAAAATAAAACTAAAACAAAAATTTATAACTAGAAGAATTGGAGGAAGGAGAGAGAGCTCAAGAGAAGATTGTGAGCTTGGTGTGTGTGTGTTGAAGGTTAAAGACTTCTCTATTTATAGGGCTAAGAGGGAGGAACATCATGATGAATTCCAACACCACCATTCCTATTTCAATACAATCCAAAACTCCCACTTCATCTTGTCTATGTTGGTGTGGTTGCCCATAATTCCATTGTTGAATTGTTTTCTTTCATCCCATACTTCTTTTCTTTTCTTCTTTTGGCATGGGTGTGGCACTTCATGCATTCTTTTCAATTCTTTAGTTGCTGCACCTCAAGCTTTCTTCACATGGGTTTCAAAGGTGTTCAATTATGGTTACCCTTTTGCTGCCAACCCATGTGGGTTTTCTTTTGGTTGCTGGAAAAAATGATTTTTCTGAATCAGGCTTGGTGTAGGAAGGCTTGAGGTTTCAATATGTATCCAATGGGGCTCAAATTTGGATATGTCATAATAGACACCCATTGGAACAACTTTTATAAAAAATGTATTCTCATATGAGCAGTAGAAGTGTACGTTTTGGGCCTTGCAAGTTGACTTCCGGAAATAGACTGGAATTGGCTTCATTTCATTTCTTTCTTTTCTTTTTGCTTCACATGCATGCACATTCTTTCTCCTTAATAGCTCCAACATGCACCTATATAAAATCATGACATTAGAATAGAATGTAACAATTATTGCCCAATTGATAAAAGTTTGGATGCCACTACAAAGAGAGAGCTACCAAATAGAGAATTCAAATGAATTAGCCTATCTTTCAATGAAGTGCAAATGGATTCTTAAAATGCAATGGAACATTCTAATTGGTGTAAAATTCATTAAAATAAAGTACTAACAAATATAGATTAGGGATAGAAATTGTAATAATTATGTGTTCATCAAATCAACAACAACCAAACTGAGAAGCATATAAAATTAAATCTGCCAATGATTATGGCATGCAATATATATATATAAAGACCAGAACCACAGAAACAATAGACAAGTTGAAATGGCAAAGGGAGCAAAGATTACTTTCAACAGGAAAACGTAGGTATAAATCCTCTGTATGCAAATCTTTGTACAAAAATTGAAGCATTTTTAAATCCCAATTCCCAAAGCAATAGCATTGAATTGCTAAGAAGAACATGAAGAAGCAGACACGGAAACAAGATTGTCAATCAGTTCGAAATATACTCATATACAGTAAGTAATTTTTAGCAAATATAGTATTCAATAAGAACAAAGTCAAATCGAAGGAGATCATGAAGCACCTTGAGAACCCTGAGCTTCACGCTTCCATAAACCCAGACCGAAAGTGAAGGCCAACGCACGAGCAACCTATTAAACAATTATTAAAAGTTAAATAAAGAAACATTACGATCACATTCCTTGATAAAAGAGATCAGAGGGAAAGGAAAGGAGTGGCCATTGGATTTGGTGATGAAAATCTCAGCTTAACTCGTCGAGTGCTTGTGGCAAAAACTGTTGGTTTTGCAAGGCATTGCAAACATGTTTGAGTTGAAATTAGTCCTACATTGGAAAAATAGAGTTCTTTAGAGGTATAAGATTACTCTTGGAAATAAAATAGTTTGGATTGGGTTATGCAAGTGACCCAATTGAGTGGTTTGTGGATTTGGCCTTTGGGTCAATTCCTAATTAGTTGGGTCAATAGTTAATTAATATTTAATTAATATTTAATCTCAAATGCAAATCGGGTCTAAATTCAAGGACTAATAAAATGATTAACCCTAATTTATAATAGTAGAGATTGTATTTTTAAAGAGTAATGATATTTAGACACACAACATTAACCACCTTAGCTGACCACCTTATGTGGCAATTGATGTGTCATGCCAAGTTAATTAATGAATGTTGCCATGAGGCAACTTACTAGGGGTGCTAGGATTTTTTAATTTGTTTTTTAATTGACATGGCAATATTCATTAATTGACATGGCATGATGTTTGGTTCATTTTTACACATGATTTTTCATGTTATTCACCCATTATTTTAAGTTAGTTCTTGACATTTTATAGCCTTTTACTTCCTTTTTGTGTTTTCTTAGATTTTACCTTGGTTAGATTGAAAATGAGCTAAAAGTGCCTTATTGGTTATAAATTCTGTTTTTGTTCATTTTCGTAGGTCAACTTCTTGGCCTGGGATCAACATGCTCTGGTGCTCGGATGAGGTGAAGATCTTCATGAAACTTGTTCCAATGGATATTAACTACAACATATCCAAATTTGAGCTCCATTGGACAAGTATTGCCTATCCAACCAATCCAGCATGTTACCACAGCTCTGGAAATACGAAATTGGCCAGTTTTCACCCCCACTTGAGAGCATCTTACTTCTACTTGTTACCATGTCATTTGATAACAAGAAATTACTTTGGTTAAGTGGATTTTTCTGAGGCAATTGGCATCTTTGTGAAGACAAGGCTTCATCATGGCAAAGGGGACAAGGGCAAAGGCTTTAACAAAAGCAATAGTTTTATATTATATCTATGAGCTGGAATTGATGGGCAAAAGGCACATGGGAGTGCAATCTGAAGTTGGAGGAGCTTTTGAACATGGGAACTCAATTCATTCTATCATTCTACACATTGGGAGCAGATTTTGGAGAACTTGGAGCTAGGAGAAAGCCAAGGTGCAGCCAAGCAAAGTGGACAAGAAGGCTTCCACCATTGAAGACTTCCACCATTGAAGACTTTGAGCTTCACCATTTTCTCAAAATCTGTAAACTCTTTCTAATTTTATTTTGAGTTTGTATTTGGAATAAGTATGAGCAACTAAACTCCATAGCTAGGGCTTAGGTTGAAGCCCTAAACATGATTACTCTATTGTTTTGATGCTTGAGTGTATGAATTTTTGGATTTTGTTGATAAGTTTCAATTCACTAAAATGATCTTTCTTGATGTTTGCTTTTATTTGATTGATCACCTTTGAAAGCATGCTTCTTGAGGTTGTTGGGACCTTGTGAATTGGTTGCTTGAATGCCTAATGTAAACACCATGCTATTAGGATTCTTGTGTGTTCATATTCTCTTTGAACTTAATGGGTTCTGCTTGTAATTGAATCGAAGTACGAACCATACCTAGGTTCGGTTATGGGAAGGGCACAAGTATTGTAGCACGAACCATGCACTTTACGTATATTAGAGAGAATCAATGCATCTTGAGCCACGACCCATGGTCTTGATTGCGAACACCTTCATCAACACGTTTAGAGTTCATCACTTGAGTATTCACAAACTTGAGTAGGATTGTTTAGGGTGGATTCCGAAACCCTAGTGTTTGTTACTTTGTACTTTCATACTTTGATAACTCATATCTGCCATTCTCATTTAAATTCAAAGTGCATTTACATTCATACATTAGAATTAGGTCACTCAACCCAAAACATATACTTAAGTGTTTCAAAATAGACTTGGTCAATAAGCAAAGTGTTTTGAACAACTCTCGTATTATAGACTAGGCCTCTATTGATATCATCCAGAATGATTAGACACAACAAAAGTTGGAGTAGAAACCATAATGAGAAACCAAGAACCTAACTTTATGCATAGACTATAAGTCAATCAAGATATTCTGCGTTCCAAATTAATAATTCCAAGATTAGTTCAATTTGCTAGCACAATCAGATCATCGTTTTGGTGGTCCTGTTTCGCGTTCTATCTTGTATAAACATGTGGCTCTGTTTTGGTCACTTATAGCTATCTTCTCTTCTTCTTATGACTTTTAAGTATACACTTTTCTTTGTAACGTGTTTGGGGCGAACTGGAAAAGACGAACCCAGATTCGACTAAAACAATGAAGTCCTTACTTATCTTGTCTACTTGCATCATGGAGAGATTTTTCTTTGATAAATTTTTTTTAACAGATCGCCGTTATTGACCGAGAAAGTACGTTGAATGGGACTGAGTAATTCATATACTAATCATTTAACGAGCAACAAAACAAATCAAATCAAAGAATCCAAATGCAAAATGAAGGAAGTTGCTCCGAAACTCTATGATTAGATATCCAACGCTAAATATACTTAAGTGTTTCGTGATCATCACTATAATACGAGAAACTTTTGTGTGTAACCGTAAGACCCCGTGTAATATTCACCTAAATTATAGGGGCATTTCAAAATAGACTTGGTCAATAAGCAAAGTGTTTTGAACAACTCTCGTATTATAGACTAGGCCTCTATTGATATCATCCAGAATGATTAGACACAACAAAAGTTGGAGTAGAATCCATAATGAGAAACCAAGAACCTAACTTTATGCATAGACTATAAGTCAATCAAGATATTCTGCGTTCCAAATTAATAATTCCAAGATTAGTTCAATTTGCTAGCACAATCAGATCATCGTTTTGGTGGTCCTGTTTCGCGTTCTATCTTGTATAAACATGTGGCTCTGTTTTGGTCACTTATAGCTATCTTCTCTTCTTCTTATGACTTTTAAGTCTACACTTTTCTTTGTAACGTGTTTGGGGCGAACTGGAAAAGACGAACCCAGATTCGACTAAAACAATGAAGTCCTTACTTATCTTGTCTACTTGCATCATGGAGAGATTTTTCTTTGATAAATTTTTTTTAACAGATCACCGTTATTGACCGAGAAAGTACGTTGTATAGCTCCTTAATAAAGAGATTCGAATCTAAAGTATTAGGAATTTTCTTTTGCAAATGATTTGTATTCTTATTTGTAAGTACTTAGAATTGTACCTTGACATTAATATGCATTGTATATGGCAGATAATTTACTACTTTATATGGTTTTGTCTTATATGAATGTGTGGCATTGTTGCTAAACCGTGTTTTTCTTTGTAAAGGCTTTTCTTCCTTTTCTCCTATATATATCTGATGCAAGCTAGCATATATCAATATATACTTGCAGTGTTTTTGCATGTGCATGTGCTTTTGATCAATTAACATGAAGGGCGACGGAAGGTGCTTGAAACTCTTTCTTGCACTTTTGATCCTTTTTCTACAAAACGTAAAAGGAGGAGAAGTTGGCCACAGCCACAGCCACAGCCTCAGAGATGCTAAAGTGACCGTGAGGTGCATAGAGAGGGAAAGGCAAGCACTACTTGCATTCAAACGTGGCCTGGGGGATGAGATCAATTTTCTCTCTTCTTGGGGTTCAGAAGCCCACAAACAAGATTGTTGCAGATGGGAAGAAACCTCAGTCTCATTTTCTGTAATTTGGTTGGTCCAATTCCAAGTTCGTTTGGAAACCTCACGCAATTGCAAAATCTCGGCCTCGGCTATAATCAGCTTCAACCAGAAAATCTCAATTGGCTCCCTGTTCTTTCTTCTTTAACGGATTTGGACCTAACCGGAAGCTTCAATGGGGGCCAAATTCCCGATTTCATTGGTTCTCTAACCAATCTAAGAAACCTCCGTCTCAGTTCCTGTAATTTCATTGGTCCAATTCCAAGTTCGTTTGGAAACCTCACGCAATTGCAACATCTCGACCTCAGTGATAATCAGCTTCAACCAGAAAATCTCAATTGGCTCCCTGCTCTTTCTTCTTTAACGGATTTGGACCTAAGCGGAAACTTCAATGGGAGTCGAATTCCAGATTTCATTGGTTCTCTAACCAATCTAAGAAACCTCCGTCTCAGTTCCTGTCATTTCATTGGTCCAATTCCAAGTTCGTTTGGAAACCTCACGCAATTGCAAAATCTCGACCTCAGCGATAATCAGCTTCAACCAGAAAATCTCAATTGGCTCCCTGCTCTTTCTTCTTTAACGGATTTGGAACTAAGTAGAAGCTTCGATGGGGGCCAAATTCCCGATTTCATTGGTTCTCTAACCAATCTAAGGTACCTCAGTCTCAGTTTCTGTAATTTGGTCGGTCAAATTCCAAGTTCGTTTGGAAACCTCATGCAATTGCAACATCTCAACCTCAGGTATAATCAGCTTCAAGCAGAAAATCTCAATTGGCTCCCTGCTCTTTCTTCTTTAACGTATTTGGACTTCAGCGGAGCCAATCTCAGTACTGTTTTCGATTGGCCAGAAGCAGTACTTAATAAGCTCCCTAAACTAGTAGAGTTGACCTTGGGGATTTGTAGTCTTCCTCCTCCTCCTACTCCAATTCTTTCCACTACTCTTTACAAAACGAATTCTTCTACATCTCTTGCGTATGTTTATCTCTTTGACAACCATCTCACTTCTTCAATATTTCTTTGGTTGTCCAACTACAGTACAAGCCTTGTTAGTCTTTACCTCTCCAACAATAATCTATCTGGTTTCATTCCCAATTTCATTGGAAACATGAGCTCTCTTGTGGATCTAGATCTCTCCAACAATTATCTAACTGGTTTCATTCCCGATTTCACTGGAAACATGAGCTCTCTTGCGCATCTGGATCTCTCCTACAATAATCTAACTGGTTTCATTCCCGATTTCACTGGAAACATGAGCTCTCTTGAGTATCTGGGTCTCTCTGATAACCACATTGAAGGAGCGAATCCAAATTCGTTTGCAAGGCTGTGTAATTTGCGAACATTGTTGCTTCAAAGAAATCATTTGAGCGGAAAAATACCTGAAAGTATTGGGCAAATGTCGCAACTGCAGTACATCGATTTCAGCATAAACTCTTTGGATGGGGTGGTTTCAGAAACTCATTTCTCAAAACTCTCCAATTTAAATTATTTGGATTTATCCTCTAACTCCAAATTAGTTTTAAATTTCCATTCTGATTGGGTTCCTCCCTTCCAGTTGAGTTTCATATATTTGGCGTCCTGCAAGGTCGGTCCTCTTTTCCCAAAATGGCTTCAAACTCAAAAAGAAATTTCCGAGCTTGATATTTCGAATGCTGGAATTTCTTATATCCTTCCAAGTTGGTTTTGGAGTAATTTTCGTAACGCAGAAGTTATTAATCTCTCACAGAACCTAATCAGAGGAATATTTACAAATTTGACAGTGGAGTTTCCATATAACCTAGAAGTACATCTGAGTTCAAACCAAATAGAAGGTCCAATTCCCTCAACTCTATCACAAGCCTCCTATCTAGATCTTTCCAATAATAAAATTTCAGGGTCTCTTTCTTTCCTTTGCGAAAGTGCATATATGAATTTAGCATTTCTTAATCTTTCAATCAACAATTTTTATGGAGACCTTCCAGATTGCTGGAGCCATTTGGCGGCTCTAGTCTTGCTTGATTTGAGTAACAATGCTTTTTACGGAAAAATTCCCACAACAATAGGCTCTTTGTGGAAAATAGAAACTTTGAAATTAAGAAGCAACAGATTTGTTGGAGAATTGCCTTCATCCTTGAAGAACTGTACAAGATTACAAGTTATTGATCTGGGAGATAATGAATTATCAGGATCAATACCTAAATGGTTAGGGGTCAGGTTGAAGAATTTGGTTATCCTTATGCTTTCCTCTAATCACTTCAATGGAAGCATGCCCTCGCAATTATGTCATCTAATACAAATTCAAATTTTGGATTTCTCGGTGAACAACATCTCTGGAAGCATACCCAAATGCCTCAACAATTTGACTACCATGGCTCAGAAAGGAAATTCAAGTCCAACCAGCACACATACTTATTACAAATATAGGGGTGGTGAGCAAATTGGTATTACTAAATATGAGGATGAAGCAAGCTTCATATGGAAAGGAAGAATGCAGACATACAAAAGCACTTTGGGGCTAGTGAAAAGAATTGATCTCTCAAGCAATAGATTAATAGGGGAGATTCCAAGTGAAATCACTCATCTTGTTGGGTTGATTTCTTTAAACCTTTCGAGAAACCAGTTAACAGGTCAAATAACTCCAGAGATCGGAAACTTGCAGTCATTGGATTCGCTTGATTTATCAAGAAACCACATAGATGGAAGAATTCCGACAAGCCTTGCTCGGATAGATCGTCTTAGTTTCTTTGACTTGTCATATAACAACTTGTCTGGCAAAATACCAACAGGCACTCAGCTCCAAAGCTTTGATCCCCTTGATTATGCTGAAAATCCTCTACTCTGTGGACCTCCACTTAAAAAAATGTGTGCTGATGAAAATGGGTCAAGTGACTTGAGCAATGAAGAGGATAAGGATGAGTTTATAACACTGGGATTTTACATCAGTATGGGGATTGGGTTTGCTGCTGGATTTTGGGGCATTTGCGGCACTTTGATATTCAACAGGTCATGGAGATACGCATACTTCAAGTTCTTGAATGATTTAAATGACTGGCTTTATGTGAGGATAGCTTTGATCAAGCGGCAACTAAAGTTAGCATATGCTTAATAGATAAGCTCGTGACGGTACTCTTTCTCTCTCATCATTAATTTCGTTTTATAATTATTTTCTTATTGCATTTTTCTTTTCTCCAAACTGACGAGTATTAATTTGTTTACTTTGATATTTAGCTGCAGCATCTAAATTAGGAGAAAAGTAGCTGTAGCTGAATGCCTCCTTTCAGTTCAAGTGTTGAAGACTGCTAGTATGCGCATGCACAGGTATCTGGAGAAGAGTTTACGAGTTAATTTGGAGTGCTTAGTAGGAATAAATATGAGTTAAATAAGTGTTAATTACTTGTAAGAACAATTAATTCGGAGTTCTCCGATTAATGTTTTTTTTTTGTTGAGAGAAATAAACAGATCCATTTTAATCCAAGCTCACTCCGATTAATGTATTAGTTCCAGCTATAGTGTTATTTTAATTAACTAAGCCAAAGCCAAAGCGGACTTGATTTCAAATTACAATGTGTGGCTCTGTTTTGGTCATCTATTTGCAACGTACAGCTTCTCCTTGTAAATGTGTGGCTCTGTTTTGGTCATTCTTTCCTTTCATAATTCAACATGTTGTTTTGGGCACATGGTAGAAGATGACTTTTTGTAAACAGACTTTTTTTATTTGGTCAAGCTTGCAATGCTCTATTTTATGGATTTTAGATTGTATTAGGCTTACTTGTGAGCTGCAAAATGCCTTGTACCAAAGTTTATGTATAAAATGTGTGCTAAATCTTGTGTGTGGAGTACAAGATTGAAGCTCTTCCTGGACAAGCAATCACAAGCATTTTCTCTCTTTTCAATTTGTAGAAATGTTCAAGTTCTTGCCCATTACTTGCAGATATATAGTGTTGTGTAGCATAAAGGCTCCAACGTATGCAATTCCATCAAGGCATGCAGGCCAATCACTGCTGTCTCTTGGATATTACAAACATTTGTATAGCCATATTGAAAACTTGGTAGGCAAACCCAAATACTCGCATTGACCATTTGCTTAAACTTGATAGGCTAGCAAGGGGCTTGTAGCTCAAGTGGTTAGAGCATCTATCCTTGCACTTGAGGTCCTAGATGTGATTCCCTCCTCCCCATATCGCTTGTAACAAAAAACAAACAAAAAACTAGATAGGCCAGTCCCAGATGAACCTAGTTTTCATAAACTTGTTGGTCAGCTTGATAGTGGCTTAATAGAAGTCCAAATTGGTTGGGAAAGTAATGTCCACCAATTTTAGCAGATACCCTTTTGGACAATGTTGAACAGAGCACTTAACTTGATTGTTAATGACTAGGGCCCCAGATAACAGAGAGAGAGAGAGAGAGAGAGAGAGAGAGAGAGAAGAGAGTTGAAGAAGAAAGACAGAGTATTTTTAGAGAGATTTGTATATTTATCTTTTCATCATGAATGATTACAATAATGACTCTGCTATATACAGAGTTAATCCTGGACTCTGTTATATACAGAGTTGAAGAAGAAACATTCGGATGATCCCCGTTCAATACATGGCCTTCCACCAACATCATGACATTGTATGACCTTTGTGTTGTACTGATGGAGCCTGGAAGCAAATGATCGACAAACGTCTAGATCCAAGAACAATCAAATGAGAACGACAAACATCTAGATCCAACTTCCCAGAACAAGCAAATGATCAACAAACATCTAGATCTATTTAATAATGCAGTCCCGCTAACCAAAGGTCCTAAAAATGAGGTCCTGTGAGGTCCTCTTTAAAAACGGCCCTTAGATTAATCTAACGGCACATATCATTAATAATATTAACCAACACTCATACTCCTTGTTTTATTCAAACACCCCTTTTAATTTGAAAAAATAAAAAAAGAAAGAGAAGGAGTACACGCACGTTCAAAAGCTTGTCTTCAGCTTCTCACGATCTTTTGGCAGCATCGCCTGCAACTTCTCTAACTCCCTTTCTCAATCTCTTTCTCAATCTCGTCAAGCGTTTGAACGTAATGGCCAAATTTCATTGTAAATTAATTATGTGCCACAGCATGTCATGATGAAATAAACAGCAGTGATTGGTGTAGTAAACCCTTTTAATGGTTCCAGATATCTGTCTGGTCTTTCGTAATCTTTTCTATGATGATAGAATGCAGCAGGTTTCAATATTTTCTGCATGATACATTAACATCTTCATTATCAATGTGATAATGTTATGTTCATTGCTTTAATGCGTGGCCAGAGGTTAACATTTTTGCATGTTCTCTGCAGGTACATGGGTACAATAGTCGGTATTAGGGATTTAGATCCAGTGAGATGGCCTGGTTCAAAGTGGAGGAATCTTCAGGTGGCTTAAGCTACTCTGAGCTTTTACCAAGTGATCTTGCTTTTATGTTCCCTAATCAATATTATAATTAGAGTGGGATGAGCCAGGGTGTTGTGGTAAACAGAACAGGGTTAGTTCATGGGAAATTCAGACTCCTGAAAATCTTTTCATATTTCCTTCTCTGACTTCGAGTCTTAAACGACCATTACACTCTGGAAGAGGATAAGTTTTTTGTTCTGTTTTCAAGCAGGGAAGTCTCTTAAGATGTTTTTTTAATGACTTTTTTGTGCTACTAGGAGCAGCAAACTGAGTGGGGAAATTTGATTAAAAGACCATTCATTCGGGTTCCTGAGATTGGAAATGGGAACTCTTTTCCTTACTCGATTTCAAATCTATGTTTGGAACAGCTAGTCAATATGCTACTGAAACCTCAACTTGTCAATCATGCTGGAACTTTAGCTGCTCTACAACAGCAATCGGCTGCTAATGGAGATTTAATAACAGATATGAAGACCATGCAGGCCAAACTCAA
Organism: Prunus kanzakura; assembly: GCA_020521455.1. Classification (NCBI taxonomy): domain Eukaryota; kingdom Viridiplantae; phylum Streptophyta; class Magnoliopsida; order Rosales; family Rosaceae; genus Prunus; species Prunus kanzakura. The sequence continues at coordinate 78,370 of BPUM01001054.1, forward strand.
CCAAAAGAATCCGGGTGTCTTTTCAGAAGGTATATCTCTACCGAATCAAACCCTCCCCAATCATCTATGGATCAATCTGCTGCAATAAACGTGAACACATCTCATGCAATTCTACCAGGAAAGTTGAACAACCTAACAAAGTTTGGAAGTCAAACACCAGTTGGAAATAGTACTGACAAGACAAAATTAGATACTGATTTTTCCGCGGACCAATTAAGCCAGTTGAATTCTACAGGACAGGGAATCGAAGATAAATTAGCTGCAGGGTTTGTTAGTCCCTATAACCCTGTGAACCAGCTGACATTTGCCAACCAAAACCAAAGTGCAGCGCAACTACAAACTAGCCCACGGCCTATGCAGCCGCCTTTGGAATCATTACTCTACCACTTCCAACAAACTGATATGCATCATTCAGATTTCAATAGCACAAATGGTTCGCTTCCATTCCTAGACATAGACAATGATGAATGCATATTTTACCAGTCTTGTCAACCCTTTGCTGAAACACTTAGATCAGCGGGGCCTTTGTCTGTGTTTGATTTGCAAGATTCTTCAGCTGTTTTAACTGAAGCAAATAATTCCTCCCTAACTTCAATTGGTCAGGAAATGTGGGATAATTGCCTGAATAATTGTAGGCTCTTACCCCAAGTGGATCAGCTCACTTCATCCCATCGAGATCTAGGTAGCCTTAATTGTATTTCTAACTCAAGCAGTCTGAGAGATTTGTCAGATGAGAGCAACAATCAAAGTGGGATTTATGGTTGTCCAAATGTTGATGTTGGTAGTGGTGTAAGCACTGTTATTGACCCTTCTGTTTCAAGTACCATACTGGATGAGTTTTCTACACTAAAGAATGCAGATTTCCACAACCCCTCAGACTGCTTGGTTGGTAACTTGAGCTCGAGCAAGGATCTTCAGTCTCAGTTTATCTCTGCCAGCCTAGGCGACTCCCAGGCTTTCTCCAGGCAAGACCTGGCAGACAACTCAGGTTTGCAACTCAGGGATTAATGGCACCATGTCCGAAGGTGGCCGCCTCTGACCGTACCAGATTGCACGATAGGTTTGCAACTAGGATGCATTGTTGAGGTGTTTCCAGCTTGATGGTGCCTGATATATTGATCTCACTGTGCATTCAGAAAACTCAAGCTAGGTCAGTTGATGTAGCTACTAGTGTACTTTAGCTTTTGTGCTTTAAGTGGGTTAGATGCATTATTAGTTAGCAGGAAGTGAAACTAGATGAGGAAACTGTACTAGTGTACTTGGAACATTTGTGCTTGATGTAACTTTAATATCTACTAAACATGGCATGGTTGAAACTTTTATATAGTTGAAGCAGACTATAGACATAAGGTACCTCCGGTCTCTGAAAGAGGTTATAAAACTAAATGGTTTATTTATCCATACTTTTCTTGGCTTAAAGCCTGAGGCCACAGAATTGAAATTACCAGTACAAAGATATTTGATAACTGATTCTTCAACTTCTTGGGGGAAAACCGAGACCATGCTAACAAACTAGGATCAGCGAAGGGCATACATATTTGAATGCCTTAATACATAAGAATACACTATGACTCTTTCATTTCCTAACAATTCACAGAACAACTAATATCTCCTAAAGTATAAATCAAGAAATAAAATAGCTTTTAAATTACACAACAGATTCTACCCCAAGCTTGCTTGCAGTAAGGAAAATAAGCAATTGATGACGCCCTTATTGCGACGTTGAAGGAATTTCACGAGGATGTTAAAAAAGTAATGAAGCCACACAAATTTTGTGCACTCAATGTCAAAAATTAGCTCAAGTAATTACAAGATATTCACATTGAATCCATACAGAAAAACCAAAAGCAGCAGATGATACACATATCATGCACGTCTCTTACTAAGACGCCAAGAGTTAGGTTCATGGTATTTATCATATAACGGTTCAATACGTTCTTGACGCTTGCGCTTGCTCATCTTGGTGGGATCTGCCACTTTGAAGAACCTGGGTGCCAGTTCCACGAGCCATTTGGGGTCGACGACTGTCACCTCGCGCATGTACTCCTTTGTGGTCATAACCAGCTCATGGTAGATCACCCAATCTGGTTGTCTCTGGAAGAGGGCGCTGCTTGGGTGTATATAAACTGGTTGGTTCTCCACTAGGGTTCTATAACCCTCCTGCGGGTCCTTTCTAGCACCGTGGAAGAAAAACCCTGCCGTAATTGCCTTCCTGATCTTTGTAAAATTCTTTCCAGCACTCACAACATCTAGTTTATATCTGAAATTCACAATCTATAGTCAGAATGCAATTTCATCTTCAAATCAGAATACTCAACTTAGAAATCGTTGATCACTGTTATAAACTAAAGCAAGGGGTGCTAGTAGAGACATTGGCATGACAAACTTATGCTAGGTTTTTATACACAAACTTATCCTAGAGCTTACATGACAATGCTATGTCAATCAATGAAATCTGTTAACGGCGATGGTAGGGTGTGTAATATGCCATCTGAATTTCCATATCAACTTTTAAAACAGTTTTGCAATATTTTGTACAAACAACACTTTTACCAAGAAAAACAATTCCGGTATCAAAATGCCAACACGTCCGCACATGAGAGCACATTTGAAAAGCATATACTGGCAATTTAGCTATACACAAAAGAGTAGTTATAATTTATAAAGATACTATAATTAACCACTGAAAAAATGGGGGAAAAAAGCACTTCTGCTAATCATGCTCTGAAAACAGTGTATGTGGTAACATCAACATGACAACTCGTAATGACCTATTCGCTGCTCAGGTACCATATATCTAGATTTTAAAACACAAACTAGGCCTGAACAACATTTCAGCATTTCCATCAAGTACAGACAGCAAAAGGCTTGCCTAATTCACGACTACTGCAAAAATACAATGTACCAAACATGAGCAAACCTAGAACATTAATCTACATCTTTTAAAACCATTCATGCACATGTGAAACCAGAAAAAAAGATACATGCAACCACGAATACACATCAAGATAAATTAGAAGAACATACTTGTCCATGATGCTGAGAAGCTGTTTTCTGACATCCTGTGCCCTCCTCAAGGATCGAGATTGAACAAAGTTCTCAAAACACCATGGCCCTGAAAAATTCTTAGCTTTCCATGCCTCATAGACTGCAAGTAAAGTCAGATGATCTCCCTCTGGCTGGAAAAACTTGGCTCTCTTCTGATCTGCCTGGGCTTGTTTTTCCCTAGGCCTGTAAAAAATATTACCAGTCTGAATCATTGCAATGATGGTCAAGATCTCATCACTGCATCCAAGGTCCACACTGGCCAGTAGCATCTTAGACAAGGGTGGATCCAGAGGAAACTCAGCCATTTTCCTACCCAATTTGGTGAGCAGCCCCTCCTCATCCAGTGCTCCTAAACTGTACAATTGTTCCATGGCAGAAATGAGTGCTTGGGGTGAAGGAGGATCCATAAAATCAAAAGACAAGAGATCATTTATCCCCATAGCTTTCATCGTAAGTGTAGTAGTCCCAAGATTTATCCTCTGGATTTCTGGAATTGAAGTAGGGGACATCTCATTGCGGTATGCACTCTCAGTGTAGAGGCGGTAACATTTCCCAGGGCCTGTACGCCCAGCACGCCCAGCTCGTTGCTTGGCTGATGCTTGGGAAATTGGAGTTATGACCAGTGAATCTAGCCCCTGCTTTGGGTTATAAACATTTTGCTTTGCAAAACCAGGATCAATGACATAAAATATCCCATCAATGGTCAGTGATGCCTCAGCAATATTAGTAGCCACAACTACTTTCCTCTTACCTGGTGGGGCAGGATCAAATATCCTTGACTGCATTTCACTAGGAAGGGCACTATACACTGGTAGGATAATCAACTCAGGGACATTTTTACCAAGACCTTTCATCCTCTCATAAAGAGACTGGCATGCAAAATCAATCTCTTCTTGTCCAGTCAAGAAAAGAAGGATGTCACCTTCAGGTTCTGTCAAGTGTATTTGTAGAACAGTTATTAGAGATGCATCAAGGTAGTCACTTTCAGGCTGTTTAGTAGTAGAGTATCTCTACAGGAAAAGTTCTCCCAGGGATAGTGAAGATGTTACAGTTGAAGAAATAACCGGAAAACTTCTCCGCATCCAAAGTAGCAGATGTGACAATCAAACGAAGGTCTGGTCTCCGCTTCACAAGCTTCTTCAGTAGTCCAAAAAGAACATCTGTGTGGATTGTCCTCTCATGAGCTTCATCAAGCATGACCACAGAATACTGAGAAAGGTTCTCGTCAATCAAAATCTCCCTAAGAAGCATACCATCAGTCATGTACTTGATGACAGTATCTGGACCAGTGCAATCCTCAAAACGAATTGCATAGCCGACTTCCTCTCCTAAACGACAACCAAACTCTTCAGCAACCCTCTTGGCCACAGACATGGCAGCCACCCTACGTGGCTGTGTACAACCAATCTTACCCATTGTCGTGTAACCCGCTTCTGCAAGATACTGCGTTACCTGTGTTGTCTTACCCGAACCAGTCTCACCAATGACAACAAGCACTTGGTTCTCATGCACCGCTGCAATCAATTCTTTCTTCAGCTTGTAGATAGGCAAGCTCTGCCTCTGTTCCTGGATTGAGAGTTTTGACCTCTGCCCAAAACTGATGGTTTTCCCAAAAGCATCCTTCTTCCACTCAGGCATATCATATGCCGACAAACCAACACCTCTAAGTTCTTGTGCAAGATGCCTCTCACCAGTCTCTGGCATTGGATCTTCCCAGGGACGATTGAGATCCTTAGGGATAGAATCCAACATGGTTCTTTGCTGCTGCTCACGCACTTCTCTACGCTCCTTAATGAGTGCGGACTGAAGATGCAGCTGCACGACCTAGTGACCCTTCTGGATTCTTAAAGATTTTCACAGGTGACATATCAACAGAATACCTGCTCTGTCCATTCAAAAAGGCTGGCTCATCCTCATTGAGCTCAATCTCAAGCTCTTCCTCAGCTCCCTCTTCTTGATAAAGCATCCCATCGGTTTCCTCATCATACATAGGATACTCTGTAACACCCAAAACACCTGAGGCAATCAACTGTTTGGCTTCCCACTTCTCTGGCGAGCTCATTCTCTTCAATGGCCGGCGTGATGGGCCAACATCATCCTCTTCCACAATCCTAATCCCAGAAAGACCAGTCCTAGTCACAGGTCCATCCTTTGAAAAAGATGGGTTCGTCCTAAGAGCATCATCCTCTGAGCTCTTCTTCAAGGGGAGCAAATCCTTCCCTGTATGTTGATCAACATCCCTCATCGAAAGGCTCAACTTCTGACCTGAAATTGAAATCACCTTCACATAAACTTCCTGATCCCTCTTCACCACATCCTTAGCATTAGCTAATTCGCCGAGTTGCCATTTGTGAAACGTGAACCAGACCCTCCTTCCCTCTTAAATCATTCAACTGAACAAAGCAACCGGTGTCCATCACTCTCGAAACCCTGCCCTTATAAACCTGATACAATTCGGGCTCATCCGAATGGTTCTGGCCATTCTGCCGATCCCTATTACCTCTCCTATCATCACCATCTTCCTTAACATCTCCATTGTCTTCATACCCATCTCTCTTATGCTTATTGTATCGATCTGTATGCCTTCCCCTGTCGTCACCATCATCATTATAATGTGTATCTCTACGCCTCTCATCTCTATCATACCTTTCCCTTCGCCTCTCCCTCCCATCTCTATCTCTACCTCCTCTGTGTCTATCTCGATCTCTATCTCTATCTCCTTCCCTATATCTATCACTACCTCTACGCCTATCTTCTTCTCGCTCTTCGTCTTGTTCTTCTCTTCTGTTTCGCTTTTCCTTGGTCTCCATCTCAATTTCCTTCTCGATGTCCTTGACTCTATCTTTATTATCTGCTACTGCCAAAGCCTTAAACTTGGTCTTCCTACCATCAGAAGCGCTCTCTTTCTTCGAGTCCTTCTCCGGCTTTGGCTTCGGTGGAAGAATAGCGTGAATGATAGTGAGGAGTGTACGGACAAAGTAATCGGGCATCTCGGCACCGTTTTTCTTTAATTTGGTGTCGAACTCGTCCACCGTCTCGCAGTTTCGTCCCAACTCAGTGATGAACTCCGCCAGAACTTTGTCCCCAACCCCTATATGGGTTTCGAGCTCTGAACAGACCTTGGAAACCAAGGAAAGGTACTCGAGCTTCTTCAAACCATCGTCAGTGGCAGCCATTATGAACTTGCAGAGGTCCTATTCATATTCAATACAAAAAAAATCATGTCAATAGAAATTTCAAAATTTATGAGAAGATGCATAAACCGTATAATATGAACTTGCACAGGCCCTATTCATATTCAACACAAAAAATTCATATCAACGGAAATTTCAAAATTTATGAGAAGATCATTGCTATATACTTTTAATCAGTAGCATAAAGTTCAAAATTCATGAATGATAAATTTATCACAATAAAGAAACAATTTCTAGAACTTCAAACTCACGCACCAAAAAATATCTAAAATTGCATACCAGGAGGATCTGGAGAGTAATTCAACTAATAATAAAGTAAACTTGGAATGCCAAAAAAAAATTCAACTAAAACCCTGTAGAGCATAAAACCCAGGAAATAAGAAACGGAAGAGAATAAAAAAGAAATATGAAACAAAATCAAGGAAACTGATCGTTGCTAGAGGGTGGGGGTTCAGTGGATCTTAAATCTGTGATGAGATGGGGTCCAAGATTTGAATATATTGCAGTAAGACATCATACTTGGGATGAGATGAGATCGAAGATGGTTGCGCATCAACCGTTGTCACTGTCGAGAGAGAGGAGAGCTGAGCAATATGTATATGGGAGGAAGACGGCGTCGAAAAATGGAGGAGTTGACGGTTGAGATGGGCGGATTGTTCGTCGCTGACGGCTGGAGCGTTTCTGTTTCAGAAATAATCTCAACTGAGATGAGAGATTTTAGCGATTAGGGTTGAGAACTTGAGTTGGAGTGCGCCTGGTGTATCGATACGCCTAAATTTGGAACCTGTGAAACTAGAGAAGCTAATATAATAATAATATCATTTATCTTTCCAAAGGCAAAAGGAATAAGTAATCTAATAAATTACAGAGAAACTTTAGTAAATAGAAGAATATTACGTATGAAATAAAAAGATGAGGAAAATTTTAGAAAATATAGTTAGTGGAGATTTTTTTTTATACAAACAATAATCTAGTTTTTTTATTTCTATAATCATTCTAGGCCTACTTTTATTTTCATTTTTTAACAACAAATAGGATATTGGCACATGAGTTTATCTATAGTATTTTTTACTACTTTTTGTTAGGTTTTTTCTAATTTAAATATTCACTAGCCTCTCTACACGCGCTTCTGCGCCTGTGAGAGGCTTTTTTTAAAAAAATTTAAATTTATTTTGGAATTAAAAAAGATAATGGATAGTTGTGTTCTATAAAAATATGATCTATTATTTGATTTTTCTTTTTATTTTAATTTTTAAATATGAAAAAAAGTGTAAATTTACCATATTATCGTCAATTAATTAATAATTTTAATTCTTAATATTTGCAACAATTAATGGCATTTTCTGGTATTTTAAATGTTTTATCATTCTCTGCCTTTTGCTTTGTATATATGGATATAGATAATAATAAAATACTCCCTTTCATTGAGAAATTGTTATGCATAAAATCGTATACACACCACATTGTATTGAAATGTTGTATGGCTAGAAAAATTAAAATGTTATGTTTCGAGAATGATAAATAAACGTTCATCTTAGAAACCATATATCATGCATAAACATGGTGTCAATGGAAGAATCCCATTGTGGAGGCTCATGACCAACTATCATTTGTATGAAATTACTATTTCGGTTAGGATAATTGATGATCATCGATATCAATCATATTATTTATTTAAATTTCTTTTTTTTTTTTATTCAAACAATATTAATCATTCCAGCATATATTAGTGACTAAACTCTTCTAAGTATCTTTCAATTATCAGATAAGGAGTTAGTAATCACAGAGGAAAATATGCAATTTATATCTTCTGGCTTGGCAATTGCATTTTACATAGGTCGTTTTCGACACTATGGTTCCATTACTATGTAAAGAGGATCTTAATATTTGTAAATTAAAAGATTTTAGTACCCATTTATGAGGTTTTGTAACAGAGTTGAACTTATAGTAAGCAATTAGGCATCAAACATGGAATGTTTCTGTGATTAGTACTTATGTCCTTGGATTGTGTATATATTGTTTGCATGGTAAGTGGAAACCTTTAGAAGATAAGCTCTCTGTTTGAAATCACATCTGTATTCTTTTAAGGTTTAGTGTGAAAGATAGATCATGAAAGTAGTCTACTAATGCGATAATGGCTCATATTTTCACATTTTCCTGTCTTCGAAAATTAGTTGCCTCTGTTCTTGAAAACGTATAAAGTGATGGAGAGGTCTTATTATTTTTGGAAAATTTTACAATGTTCTCACATCTTTGTAATCTGTATTTGACATTGTACATAGATAATAAAATTAAGGACTCAAATACTTCTTTTTTTTGGTGAAATAAGGGAAACCCCTAGAAAACAAATAAACCCCGCACATAAGTTGAGGCCTATACTTCATGTGACAATGAGGTATGAACTTCATCACATACTCACGATGCATTGCACTTCTTGGTTGGTTTAGTCAATGCTGTTATACTTCATAATTCATATAGATTAGAACCAGATGTTTGCTTTCTCTCTGCTTGTTACCAAATACTTTTTGTGTTTAATATCTTTGTCTTTGTGTGTCTAGTTATCGTGGTTCTATGAAAAAACAATATAAGAATAACGAATCTTTTCACCTGTGTTGTTTTTGCTCTCTTTGATATTTACTTTCTCAATGATTTTTTCAAGAATATCGCTCATCATGAAACAAGCACTGAACAAAACTCTAAAATACAACTATTCATATATTGCTTGGACTCAAATCATTTTTTCCTCCAACCATACTAACTCAAACGTAACTTTATTAAATTGTTTAAGAATGGTTAATTCCTAATTTTGGAAAAGAAAACGAAACACTAGTTTGGACTGGAGGAAGCCGTTGGATTCCTACGATCCTTTCATCCCAGCTCGTTATGTGTCCTGACGACACGGGCCCCACGTCTTCTCATCCATTAATCCCAATCCCAACTCAATGAACTTCCTTTTCAAACCCAACAAAAAAAAAAAAAAAAAAAAAAAGCGATCTGATTTGGTGCTCATCTTTATCATGCATTTTGTCCAGGATAGCGGACTGATTTTCCAGGCCAAGTGGGCAAAATAGTAGAGATTTTAAAATCAACTTTCTGAACGTAAAATTGAAGTGGCGCGTTTATGAAAAAGTTTCCCTCCCATTTCCTCCCTCTTTTCCCCCCTCACTCCCATGGAAGAATACCGGTGTATATTTTTCATTTTCGGAATTTCCATTTGCCCTCAACTCAAACGTCATTTTCTCTTCTCATCCTCATCCTTCAACCCAACCCACAGCCCTTTTTAGCTCAAATCTTCTAAAACTACTACTTCGTTGTAATTGGATATTATTGATTTGATGGGTAGGGGGCGAGCTTATGTTGATGACGATATTGATGAAAGTAAGTTCAAGAATTCGGAAGCAATGAACCGCTACAAGAAAATCTTCAGTGTTCAACGTGTGACGGTTGAGCGGGAGGTCAAATTGAGTGACTTCGAGGATCTTGGGCTTCCCAGAATCTTCAAATCAAGAGGTTGGCTTTTGGCAATGGGTCCTTCAGAGCCTGCTAATATCCAGATTGTCCGAGAATTCTACGCAAACATTCCTCCTTTCTCCGCCGAGCAGAAAAACCCACCTGGGTTGGGCCCTTTTGATACTTGTTTGTGGGATGAGACTCTGCATTTCTCCAGCGGTCGAGAATACCCTGACTCATTTGATGTGTATTTGCGAGGTAAGGTGTTGAATTTCTCTGTTTCTGGGATTGCACAGTTGCTTAAACTTGCTAGGCCAAACCCAAATGAAAAATCACCTGGTTTTCCTGGGCTTGTTGTTGATAATCTTGACTTGAAGTTGGTGAAATCTACTTTGGGTTGGAACAAGAGGGTCAGGGTTTTGCGTGAAAATCGACTGAGTGATTTGTACAAAGTGCTTAACAGCATAGTGAGATATAATATCGATCCTCCTTGTCACGTTATCCCTTCTTTGCTTAGCCCTGATAGAGCTCGCCTCCTTTATGCCATTGGGAACAATGTGCCCATTGATCTGGCCACCTACATTTTTCGTGCCATCTGCCGTGCTGCATTCCCAACTTCCATGCCCGACTCCCTGCCTTTTGCGTCCTTGATCACGCGCTTCGCCATGGCTTCTCACGTGCCAGTTGAGCCTACGGATAAACTTTATTCTCCTTGGTCGCCTTTGGACAACATGGATATTTTTGGCTATAGCTTTACTCCATCTTCTCCTGCAGTCAAGCAGCCTCAAGCGGTGGTGAGCCACAAGCCCAGTATGGCCCTACTTACCAATGACGTTGCTGAGCACAGGGGTGATGTGCACCCCGTTTCCACCCACTCGGGCATCCCACCTTCGAAACAGCCATCTGCAGGTCAGTCAAATATTAATAGACAGATATTGAGAATCCATTTAATAGACAGATGTTAAGTTATATGTGTGTGTAAAAGAGTTTATAAAGGAGGCTTAATCAAATGTAATGTTCCTTAGATCACGCTTGGACATTCAGCTTATTACTGTAAAATGCATCAAACATGGAATGTTTCTGTGATTAGTAGTTATGTTATGTCCTTCAATTGTGTATATATTGTTTGCATGGTAAGTGGAAACCTCTAGAAGATAAGCTCTCTGTTTGAAATCACATCTGTATTCTTTTAAGGTTTAGTGTGAAAGATAAATCATGAAGTAGTCTACGAATGCGATAATGGCTCATATTTTCACATTTTCCTGTCTTCAAAAATTAGTTGCCTCTGTTCTTGAAAACATATAAAGTGATGGAGAGGTCTTATTATTTTTGGAAAATTTTACAATGTTCCCACATCTCTGTAATCTGTATTTGACATTGCACATAGATAATAAAATGAACGACTCAGATACTTCATGTGACAATGAGGTGTGAACTTCACCACATTTTGTCTCTTTCTGGTTGTAATAGTCACGATGCATTGCACACCTTGGCTGGTTTAGTCAATGCTGTTATACTTCAGAATTCAGATAGATTAGAATCAGTTGTTTGCTTTCTCTCTGCTTGTTACCAAATACTTTGTCAGTTTAATATCTTTGTGTGTAAACAATATAAGAAAAACGAATCTTTTCTCTTGTGCCGTTTTTGCTCTCTTTGATGTTTACTTTCTCTCTGTGCTTGTGCTGAAGAAATAATGGAGGCTGAAGAAGAAAATAACGGCCCTAACTCGCATGCTTGTATAAATCCGTTAACTTCAACTTCTGACTCGCATCCAAATAAGAAAGCGAAAAAAGATCCATTGGAACATGCAGCTGGTGAGGTGTCAAAGTTACTGCAGGAGTTTTTGGCAAGTCAAATGAAGCTACAACTCAAAGGAGAGGAGGTCCTTGGAGTGGTTTCAAAGATACCTAACCTCAGTAGATTGCAAGTTTTTAAGGCTGTACGCATAATATTGAGTGGTAACCCAGAAGAATTCTCTCTACTGAAATCTCTTCCTAATGTTGAGAAGACAGAGTGGATACTCTTACTTATTAGTCAATCTGAAGGTAACTTTCTTGATGAAAATTGAGCCAATAGCTCAGGGGATATAAAATAGGTCTTAGACATAAAGCCACTTATCAACATTTACTTTCTCTCAGGAAAAGAAGAAAGTTTGAGATACACTATCCCTTCTGGCCATGGTATGGCTCTCTCTCTCTCTCTCTCTCTCTCTCTCTCTCTAACTTAATTTCTAGTTCTGCATTTTATATTGTTTAGTTTTATGCCTTCAACACATCAAACCAATACTTCACTCTGTAAGATTCCTACTTAATATCTAGATAGAAGAGCGTATATATATTATTGCTTTATCAATCATTGATAGAGTAGTATGACTAATTTTTATTTTATTTTTCATGTATCATTCTCTTTATACACTTGTTCTTGTCCTTATTCTTATTCACACTCACACTTCCAAGCACTACTGCATAACGTCTTATGTTGGTTACAATTAGCTTCTTGACTTGTTAGCTATGAATTACATGCTTCAAGAACATAACTTATAATCCATTGAAGTTTTCTTGTTTTATGTTTTGAAAGGAGCTTTTAGGGTTCAATTATCTGGTTCAACTGAGAGATTTGAACTGAAATATCCCAATTGTAAATCCTTCTACTCCAAATTAAAGAGAAAAAGAAAAGTATGAACCAATTGGACAGAATATACTTGCACATACTCCCTCCTTGACTGAGTTTCAGTAAGAAAGCTAGGGTAGCCAATTGGACAGAATTTACTTGCACATACTCCCTCCTTTGATGTAGTTTCCAAGCGCATCACCTTATGATACCTCTTCATGTTTTCAATTAGTACTGCCTTGTGACATGCCAATTTTCTTTAATGATTATATACAGGGAGCAGAGTGGCCAATTCTTTCCTTTCATAATTCAACATCTTGTTCTGGGCACATGGTAGAAGATGCCTTTTTGTAAACAGACTTTTTGTATTTGGTCAGGCTTGCAATGCTCTATTTTGTGGATCTTAAGATTGTATTAGGCTTACTTGTGAGCTGCAAAATGCCTTGTACCAAAATTTATGTACAAAATGTGTGCTAAATGTGTGGAGTACAAGATTGAAGGTCTTCCTGGAAAAGCAATCACAAGCATTTTCTCGCTTTTCAATTTGTAGAAATGTTCAAGTTCTTGCCCATTACTTGCAGATATATAGTGTTGTGTGGCATAAAGGCTCCAACATATGCAATTCCATCAAGGCTGCAGGCCAATCACTGCTTTCTCTTGGATATTACAAACATTTGTAGAGCCATAATGAAAACTTGGTAGGCAAAACCAAATACTCGCCTTCACCATTTGCTTAAACTTGATAAGCTAGTAAGGGACTTGTAGCTCAAGCGGTTAAGAGCGTCTATCCCTGCACTCTAGGTCCTAGTTGTGATTCCCTCCCAATATCGCTTGTAACCAAAAACGAACAAAAAAACTTGATAGGCCAAACCCAGATGAACTTGGTTTTCATAAACTTCTTGTTCAGCTTGATAGTGGCTTATTAGAGTCTAAATGGGTTGGGAAAGTAATGTCCACCAATTTTAGCAGATACCCTTTTGGACAATGTTGAACAGAGCACTTAACTTGATTGTTAATGACTAGGGCCCAAGGGTATATTCTAGGTATGTACCTTAGGCCTAAAATAACCCTTTTGTTGTGATGATCTTTAAAGGGTGACCAAGAACATACAAAATTTTGTCCATTAAACCATATTGTAAGATGAGAATGAAGAAGGTAGAAAAATAAGGTACAAATGGGAAGATAGCTAGCATTCTTCTTATTTTTTACCGATTTTTATATATACCCAACAACGTAAACTAGAAAATAATGAAATTCCAAACCCTTTTGGATATGAAAGTTTAAAGGTTTTCAGTTCTTCAGTTTTCCTCACTCTTTTGTCCTCCATCAGTTTATTTTTCTCATTGACTACTATCTCGCCGTCTTATATCAAATCCAATATACACTCTATTTCCGAAATTTCAACGAAAGATAAGGAGCCATGGTCTTGCATAAAAAAATGTAAAATTATAGTTCCAATCTTCTTATGAATGTCTTTTCATTAGCACTACTCTATTGTTTAATACGTAATAAATGCATATGTGTAAAGGAGGGATGAGATGGGTGTCCAGAGAATGGTGAGAATAAAAATAGAAACCCATTGCATGAGTGTAAATAGAAGTCTTGGTAATATGAAAGTTCTCTTTCACATTCAAGCAGTCAAATCACATGAAAAGTTTAAGCAGAAATTATGTTGTAACTGCTCTTAACCACTTGAACTTTATGTCCCTCGTCACGAGAAGAGTGTTTATACAACAGTTATATGTAAAATTTAACCTTTTGTTGGACATAAATGTTAAAACCCCACAAATTGAAACCACCAAATAAAGAATGCTCAATTGATACTCCGATTTTCATTAAAAGTCAACCTTTTTCAGCAAACGAAGTTAGGTTAGCTTCGCTGGGGCCCGTTCAAGTTTGAATGTGCGAACTCAAAGCACCAGCAAGCTTCAGAATATATTATAACATATACAGGCATTTTATTCAATCTATTAAAAATAATAAAAATCACTTAATCATGTACTTGATCACGGCTTAGAATTAGGATTTGAGCTAAATTTTTTTTTCTTTGGTAACAAGGAAAAACTCTACAAACTACAATTTTTTTTTTCTTTGATCATGACTTAAAATAATTAAGCATGCATTATGCGTGGGGATGTTTTGTCCTCCGTGTTTTCTCGTATTTAGCCCATGCTTTTGTTGAGAGTATTATCTCACATCGAAAATAGAAATATTGTGTTAGTGGCAAATGATCTTGGATCTTTCCATTCATACTTTTTATCCGTACTTTTATTGAAAAGAATAAGCAAAGTATAGAGATGAAAATAATGTGTCCATTGATCTGCCCGCCCACATTTTCCGAGCCATTTGCCTGGCTGCAACCCCAGACGACTACTACGAAACTCATTCCCTGCCTCTGGGTCGTTGATCACTAGGTTTGCCATGGCGTCTAAGGTGCGAATTGATCCTACGGATCAGCTTAAACAACCTATGCCACCTATCAACAAGATGATGTTTCATAATGATGAGACAGATGAAACAAGTGAAGAATCTGTTGTTGAATTTACCCCTCCTCCTGCACCTGCTTTGGAGCCAAGTCCTCCACAGCTTAATCAGCCTCCTCTGGCCCAGACAAAGAGCTTTGAGAAGTTTTCTATAGAGCTGAGAAAGCGCATGGCCCGACTTGCCAATGAGGTCGTTAAGCTCACCGGTTGCATGCATTTGGGCATCCCGTTGAAAGAGCCAGGTACAGGTCAGTCTAATGTTGAGCTTGCTTTAGTTTATAAATTATATGTGTTTTTGGTCCTTTTCAGCTTTGTTAAACCCTGTCTTCAACTTTCATTTCTAATCCATTGATTATCTATGAAATGTTAGGTTTTTGTTTCCATTTGTTTATTCAGTTGTTCTTCTTTTATACCCTCTCATTGGTTTCTGTTCCTCTGTCTTATGATTTTCCACTTCCACTTATCACTCCCTTGTCATAAACACTTGTACTACAAGATGGTGATCTGAAGTTTGCCATAAGCTTAAATAAAGACGATGTAGCGAGCACCATAAGCTTCAATAGAATTTTCCTAGTTCTAGGCTTAACTATATTTTTTATCTAAAGGACCTCTGAGTTGACTGCAGGAACTGATTCACCTTAATACTGTAAAAGAATTTTCCCTTGAATTGCTTTTGGTGTGCAGCTGGTAAGAAAATTTCGGCTTGCATCCAAATAAGAAAGGGAAAAAAGATCCATTGCCACAAGCAATTGGTGTGGCGGCAGACTCACGAAAGGAGTTTTCAGCAAGTCAAATGAATCCGCAACTCAGAGGGGAGGATGTACTTGCAGTGGTCTCAAAGATACCGAACCTCAGTAGATTGGAAGTTTTGAAGGCCGTACACATATTATTGAATACTAATCCAGAAGAGTTCTTTCTACTCAAATATCTTCCTGATGACGAGAAGACAGAGTGGATACTACCGCTTATTAGTCAATCATGAATCTAACTTTCTTGATAAATAATACTGAGCCAATTATTTCCCAGGGGTTTAAACTTTTGAATAGAGAGTCACTTATCAGCATCTCTCTCTCTCTCTCTCTCTCTCTCTCTCTCTCTCTCTCTCTCTCTCTCAGAGTCATAGATCCAGTATTAGGAGTGATCTTGCTTTTTATTCTTTTCATATACAATATTATTTATATTCTTTCTTTTACACACACTGAGCTTCTTGACTTGTTATGGGCTTTTAATCATGCTTCAAAGACATACCTTAAATCCATTTATATATCGTCTTTATTTATTTATTTCTCTTGTTTGAGAGGAGGTCTTGGGTTTCATTATAGGTTTTTTTTTTGTAATTCACATATATAAATTGAATGAGTTTCAATAAGAAATTGTAGCCGATTACTTCAATATACAGAAGGCTGTCTCATCTGAAAGCAAAGCACAAGTGTGTGTGCTCCATGGAGAGCTTGATAGGTTGAGGAAAGGAAGAAACCACTTATACCCCGGGATGATCCACAGAACGAAATGGAAAACCACGTCTTGATTTGTCACTTGAAGGAAAATCATTGTAAACTAGCCAGCCACATGCACCAACAGAGTGCCTATTGCTCTCCAAAAAGATCACCCTTCCGCCGGTGAGGCAGCACAGCAAAGCAATTTTCCCTTTGCATTTCCCTCCACTCTTGCTACAAATTCATGCTTATAACTAGGGCTGGGCATCAAAATCGGAATACCAAAACCATGCCCAACCATGCCAATCTCGTGTCGTCCCGTTTGGTGTTGAAGTGTAAACGGGATGATACCGTGTTATCCCTTTACTATTGACACGACATCGGTTCCACATTTCTGATCATGTTTGGTGCCATACTGGACCGAACAGTGTTTTGAAGTTTTAATTCCCATTTTCAGTTTCCTTCTCCCCATTCGTTGCGATCTTCTTCCTCCTTTTAATTCTTTCTTTCTTTTCTTTCTTCTCCTCTCTCTTTCTCATTTCTCGATTTCAAGGCTCAATCGAATCGATCGATCTTCTTCTTCTCATCCTCTCTATCTATCTGTCTGGGAACTCTCTTTTCTTCTCCTATCTCCCTCTGTATGTGTCTGTGTACGGCGTATGCGCCCTAATTCCCAAATCCCCCATTGATCTCTTCCCCTCTCTCTCTCTCTCTCTCTCTCTCTCTCTCTCTCTCTCTCTCTCTCTCTCTCTCTCTCTCTCTCTCTCTCCCAGTGTGTCATACGCTCTCTTCTCCTCCATCAACTCGAACCTTAATTCCCAAATCCTCCATCAATTCAAAATTTGGAGCTCAACCCTAGCCTGAAGCCCAACCTTTCTCTATGAATGTATTCAATGTATCATATAATTTGGCAGGTCCTGAATCAAGACTCTTGAATCTTGATTGTTTGTTGTAGGGGATTTTTCGTTCCGGCTGCTATTGACGAGCTTGGGCTGCTGTAAAGAGCCAAATGTGTGAAATTGCCCATGGTTCTGAGTTCAAGAATCAGACCCCAAGAATGCTTCGAAAGGGTAGCTGAGCCTTAGGAAGCACCTTGGTTACCTTCACCAACGAAACTAACAGTCGCTTACAAAAAAAATACTTAGCTTGGCAAAATCAGACCCCAAGAATGCTTCGAAAGGGTAGCTGAGCCTTAGGAAGCACCTTGGTTACCTTCACCAACGAAACTAACAGTCGCTTACAAATAAATACTTAGCTTGGCATGAGAGGCTTGTGGCATGGAAGCAAAGCAGTCATGAGTTTAGCATTAAAGAGAGAGAGGGCTGTGATTTCCTATGAGAAGCAGGGGTTTAAAGTAAGGGGAGAAAGGGGTTTGAGAGGATTAGTTGAGGGGAGAGAGAGAGAGAGAGAGAGGAAGGACAATGGGTGTGTTGAGTAACTTTCCGGCAGCCTGACGAAAGCTATGTCAGACTCTGGAATAGCTTGCCAGAAGAGAAAATGGGAGGAGATGGAGGAATAGAGCATGAAATTGCAGGGCTTCAGGGATGAGAGATAATGCTTGCTCTCTGGATGTGGGCTGAGATAATGGGTAGAGGATACCCCCCTTTTATAGCCGCTGGAAACTCCTTCTTCACAAAAAACCCTAATGGGTTCTCTCCAATTTTGCCAAGTCTCCCCTTTCATTTCTCTTTTCTCCCTTTGATTCATCCTATTTTGTGAAATCTTCATTTGTCCAAACACACAAAGACAAGATTTTTGGGAGCTCTAAGGCCTTCCCGCAACTGCTTCAGTGTTGAACTCCTATTTTTGGCTACCACCTCACCTTCTTTCCTTCCCCCTCCCATGGCAAGAGCTGGTGGGAGAAAGAAATAGGTAAGGGCATTGGTTTGAAGAGTGCCTTTTCTCCTAGCAACCTGCACGCGCTAATATCCTCTGGTTTTTTGAATGTTCTACCTTGAGGTTTGCTTTGCTCATGTGCTAGAGTTCTCCCAGCAGTCCACATATATGGGCAACTTTGGCTTTTGTCATTGTTTTTTCTCCAACCATGTGCTGGAGACTTGTAGATATTTTTCTTGGTTGCTTGGGCTTTCCTAAGATAATAGATAAGCCTACTAAGGGAATGGGCCAACTTCCTAAATTGATGGGCTATTTTTATTGAGATAATGGGCCATTTGTATTAAGATGATGGTCCAATTTTCTAAAGCAGTGGGCTAACATTTTCTCTCCTTTATGCTTACCCACTTATTTGGGCTCAAGAAATGGGCTCGAGTTTGGGGCTCCCAAGTAGCCCGAAACTTCCATTTATCGGCTCATCAATGAGCCTTATGAATGCTCGTAACTGTCCATACTACAACCCACTCAGCAAGCCTCGAGCATTTGCTTGACTTGGGCCCACTTAAGCTTGTAGCGTGATTAGGTGTAAAAATAATAATTTCCCGCTTGGCATTGCATGTCGATTGGCGTGCTTGAATTTTATCGTTTTTGAAAAGGGATATGATGCTTGACGGGATAATTAGCGTGGGCTCGTAGAGCCAGTGTATTTTATGGGCTCATTTCAATTCTTAGCGTGGCGGATTGCATATTTATTTGGCATGGCACGTGGGCTGTGGCTCGTGCAAGCCTGCGTGACGAATTTTGCGTGTTCTAAACTGGGTCTCTTCTTAATAAGATGTCACACTAAGCTGAGAATTCATTTGGGCCTAACCCTAGATTTTTTGGGCCTCAACATTTGTAAACTTTGTATCATGTTTGATTTATAAAAATTGCAAGATTTCAGAAATTTTGCAGGATTTTTACGGTATCAACATTGATACCGAATCATACTGGTCCTGTTTAGGTCCGGTATGGTTTGAACGTGCTCTCAAAAACTCTCATCCTGTGTCATCTCGTCTCGATTTCCCTACTCGGGATTGAAATCGGGATGACCTCCATCCTGTGTCATCCCGTACCGTGTTCAGCCCTACTTATAACACCACGTAAGATGTTACTGTTGGAACTCATTGTTGTCCCACATCGGCCAGAGGGCCAAAGAGAAAGTAGTTTAAATAGAAATACCCCTCTCTAACTAACATCGAGGCATTTCGTGATAAAACCCCACACCTGAGGATTGTGCAGGTGGTAAAGTGGGGACAGTATCGGTGTTGTTGGAGTGGGCCCTCGGCCCTTTGACCTGGAAAATTCAACATGGTATCAAAGCCAGGTTGCGGGCCCGTACTGCCACGTGATGGGTGGGTCCCCGTTTGGCCCCGCGCGATGGGTGAGTCCCTGTTTGGCTCCACGTAGGCCAAAGGTGCCACGTGATGGGTGAGTCCCTACATGGCTCCACGTGGTTGCCGATGTGGATCTCCACGTGTGACCCATAAAAATGGGGTCTCATGTGCGGGGGAGTGTTGGAACTCATTGTTGTCCCACATCGGCCAGAGGGCCAAAGAGAAAGTAGTTTAAATAGAAATACCCCTCTCTAACACACACCGAGGCTTTTTGTGATAAAACCCCACAGGATTGTGCAGGTGGTAAAGTGGGGACAGTATCGGTGTTGTTGGAGTGGGCCCTCGCCCCGTTGACCTGGAAAATTCAACAGTTACCAACACACCAATTATCTCAAAAAACCAAAAAGAGAATTGGCATAGCTTGGAAGTATTAAACACTTTGGGATGGGCATCATGATCATTTTCTTGAAATTATGGCATAATTTGGTATGCTAAAAATCAAACACTAGTGGGCCGTTACCTTTGTCTTTTTTTTATAAAAAAAATAGCGTTGAAAAGGAAGCGCATACAAATGAATCAAAGTTCCTTTTCTTCCTTTCCAAGCTAAGGATGGATATGCATCTCTCTTGCTTACCCCATCTTCATCAGTCACGGGTTGAACAATGCAAATAATTGTCAATGCAAATTGAACAAAAATTTAACCGAAAGCCATGTTGATGCTATGCTCTTGCAACTTTGTTCTTAACTTCTTTTTTTCTTCTTTTTTCATATCCATGTATTGATATAGTTATGGATGGCATATCTTTTAGTTAAGTCAAGTCTATATTTCCAAGAAAGCTTGTGCAAAATTAAATGGTTGAGTTGAGTGGGCATGGAGGGCACATTACCACTCTCAAGTCAAGTCAACTCAAGTTATTACTCAATACCTGCATTATGCGTGTTGGAAGGCAAATCATCATTCTAAGTCAATAGTTGTGTGAGAAGAGAAATAATAAACATTGGGCCAAAATTTGAGTGGGTAGGTGCTATCTAATAATTTAAAATTTATTTGACAAGAATTTACTCCAGTGGATAAAAAGAAAAAAAAAACTTGGGTTCAATCTACATCGTTCAATGTATTACCCAAAGTTTACAATTTATAAACTTCCCATAAGTTTCTGTGAATTGATTGGATTAAATACTTTTGGTCATTGGGTTTTAAAATACAATTTCAATTTGATCACTCATACAAAAATTTAGCCAAAAGCCATGCTAATGCTATGCTCTTGCAACTTTGTTCTTAACTCTTTTTTTTGGGTTCAAATCCATGTATTGATATAGTTATGGATTTCAATTTTTGTGAATGTGGGAGTAGAGTAATGGTTGGGATTATCGTTAGAGCTTTTTTGGAATGCAAACGATACTGGGGGCGGAGTGAATCAAATCTAGGACCTCGGATAAATGGAATGCTTTTAACCAGTTGAGTTACAATCCCCTTGCAATTGGAGATTTTTTGAAGTAATGAATTTGCCATTTATGAATCTGGGAGTCTGATAATTGTTGGCATTATGATTGGAGCTTTTTTGAAGAGATGAATCCGTGTTTTTGTGAAACTATTGTTGAGATATGAACTTATTTTATCATCATATGATTTATTTATTTTTAATCTCTTTCCTATTGTTATGTCTTATATTTTGAGAGGGGGATTGTTAAAACCACATTAACATGAATTAGTTAATGGATGCTATACATACTCTAAATTTTTAGCCTATTGGCAGCTTGTGCAAGAGGATAACATTTGCATGGCTTTTGGCTAAATTTTTTTTTATTGACCAAATTTAAATTTCATGTAAAATCTAGTGACAAAAAAGTATTGAACCCAGTTAATTAACATAAACTAACGGGAAGTCCCTAACTGATGAGTCTTAACAAAATTCACACGACTGGATGAATGTGATGAGTCCCTTCCTCCAAGGTTAGGGTTTTAGTGCCGCCAGTCTCCAGTACAGGTTGGTTAGGGTTTCTAAGTGATTGCTTGTGGTTCACGGCTGATTTCAACGGTGTCTGTTTCATCACACGTACAGTGTGGAATACGGCGGAACTATTGTTCAAGCGGGTTTTGGGTGTTGCCTTCGGCGTACAGAGGGAAGCACTTTTGTTCAAGCGGGGTTTGGGTGTTGCCTTCGGTTTACAGAGGGAAGCATTGAGTGGATGATGGCGGCTGTTGATGAACTGGTATCAGGTCTCACCTCTTCCTTGGCAATTTCAGAATCTGAATCAGTGGAGGTTGTCGGGTTAGAGGATCTGGGAAACTTGAAGGCTGAACGGTTCTTGCTTGTTGGGAAATTGCTCACTTCAAAGGCGTTTCATAAGGAGGCTTTATTTGGCACGTTGAAGAGGATTTGGCATACCAGGGAGGAGTTCACTGCGGTGTCTCTGGACGACCCCAAGAGGTTCCTGTTCTCTTTCAAAACAGATTTCGATAGGAAGAAGGTGATGAGGGGCTCCCCTTGGACTTTTGATAGGGCGTTGTTGCTACTGGCGAGCACTGATGGTGAAGTGGATCCTATGTCCGTTTCGGTGGATTCGCAAAGTTTTTGGGTGCGTGTGCGCCGTATTCCGCCGATTTTTCTGACCCCGGCCATGGGAGAAAAACTAGGTAATTTTTTGGGTACGTTCTACATGGTGGATCGTGGCTTAAATGGAGACTGCTTGGGGAGCTTTCTACGTATCAGGGTGGGTTTGAAAATCAATGAGCCGCTGAAACGATGTGTCACACTGCGTTTGTCGGCAGATGAACCGGCAAAACAGTATGAAATCGAATATGAGCGGCTCCCGTATTTCTGTTTATATTGTGGGCGACTGGACCACGTGGGTGCTGCATGCAGTGTCAAGGCCTCAGGGGCTATTGAAGTTGAACAATACAGACGGTGGAAAACGATAATGAAGGATGTGTATAGTATCCGGGCAGAGAATCAGTTAACAGGCCAGCGGCTAGGTTTGTTTGATGACGAACCTCAAAAGGATGACACGGCTTCGATGCCGTCCAAGCGTACGGGGGTGGTTCGATCCTTCGACGAGGCCTTTGACGGGCAAGGAATGATGGAGATGGATAGTGGGATGGATTGCCCCTTGGCGCAAGTCTTTAAAAGGCGTCGAGTGCACAAGGAAAAGGAGGTCACGGTCTCCTCACAAGGGGCCGATGGTGATGTGGTTGGCCACAGGGATGGTAGGGTGCATCTGAACCAAGAGGTTGCTGAGGCTGCGAGATCGGATATGGGTCCCCTGCGGCTGGATGGGGATATCTCACAGATTCTTCCTACTGCTCCAAGGCATTTGGACAAGGGCAAAACAGTTTTGGGGGAAGATATCACTGCGGCTTCTGCTATCTTGGGGCTGCCAACCTCATTCTGCAAAGGTAGTATACGACGTGGCTTTCAGCGAGGTCGTGCCAGGCCCCGGGGGAGTCCGGTGATGACTGATAATACATCTGGTGCTAAGCGCACACCCGTGATGGGTCCCGGGGGTCGGGCCCATCACGAGCAATGACAATCTTATGCTGGAATGTTCGGGGTCTGGGCAACCCACGAACATTCCGAGCTCTGAGATTCCTTCTCAGAGATAAAAAGCCTCGTATCATCTTTTTGTCGGAGACCAAAAAGACGGTGCGCCAGATGGAGTGTGTGCAACGGCAGTTGGGTATGATGGGGTGCTTCAGTGTGGGAAGAGAAGGAAGGGCGGGGGGTTTAGCTTTGTTATGGCAACACGGAGTGGAAGTATCTATTCTTTCTTCTTCTCCAGGGCATATTGACGCTATTTTAAAGGGTGTGGATATGGAGACTTTCCGCTTTACTGGGTTTTATGGTAATCCTGAAACGAGGTTAAGACGGCACTCTTGGGATTTGCTACGACGAATTGCAGGGACAATTCAAGGGCCATGGCTTGTAGGTGGGGATTTCAATGAAATACTTGAGGCTCATGAGTACTTGGGTCGCCGTTTCCGACCAATGTCACAAATGAGGGCCTTTCAGGAAGCTTTGGAGGAGTGTGGTTTGACAACAATTCGGTTTCAGGGGTATAAGTTTACATGGTCTAACCGGTGGCAAGGTGATGGGAATGTAAAGCTTCGGCTGGATAGAATGGTGGCTAATGGTGACTTTGTTAGGACCTTTCCTGAGGTCACAACGCATCATCTGAATTCTATGGTGTCTGACCATCTCCCTTTGTTGTCATATTTAAGACCAAGTACTTGGGCACGGAAGCATAAGCGGTTTTTGTTCGAGGAAATGTGGACTACTGTTGAGGGTTGCCAAGACGTCATTACGCATGCTTGGGAGTCTGAGACTGGAACTGTCGTAGAGAAATTGAAGGCATGTCAAGGGCCTCTGCGGACGTGGAATAATGACCATGTAGGCCGAATACCCACAAAGCTCCGAAGTCTGCAGCGGAAGTTAGATGACACCCAAAGCAGAAGGTCTTCTCCAGTAGTTGAGGCTCAACAGAGAGATATTTGTAGGGAAATGGATGTGTTACTGGAACGAGAAGAAATGTTGTGGAGGCAGAGATCGCGAGTCTCATGGATGAAATATGGGGACAAAAATACTAGATTTTTCCATGAACATGCAAAAATGCGGGGACGACGGAATCTAATTAAGACTATTGTAGATGATC
This sequence comes from Prunus kanzakura, assembly GCA_020521455.1. Classification (NCBI taxonomy): domain Eukaryota; kingdom Viridiplantae; phylum Streptophyta; class Magnoliopsida; order Rosales; family Rosaceae; genus Prunus; species Prunus kanzakura. The sequence continues at coordinate 102,450 of BPUM01001054.1, forward strand.
AGGGGATATGGCGTACATCTACGGAAAGTATTGGCATTGTTTTTTGTGATTATTTTCAAGGCTTGTTTGCTTCAAATGGACTTCATGAGGCATGGGCAGTCACTGAGGTGGTCAAACCGATACTCACTCCATCTCAAAATTTGCGCCTCAACCAAGTTTTCTTAAGGGAGGAGATCGAAACTTCTTTGGGTCAAATGTTTCCTACTAAGTCTCCAGGAGTGGATGGTATGTCGGCACTGTTTTATCAGAAGTATTGGGGGGTGGTAGGCAATGATGTGGTAGGGTACTGCCATAATGTATTGAATGGGGGTGCCAGTGTGAAAGCAATTAATCACACACTTTTGACGCTCATTCCTAAGGTTGACAATCCGGTAAAAGTTACGGAGTTTTGGCCGATTAGTTTGTGTACAGTAATTTATAAGATGATTTCCAAGACTATAGTTAACAGGTTGAAGCCTATTATGCCGCTTATCATCTCCGAGTTTCAGAGCGCGTTTGTCCCTACACGGCTGATTACGGACAACATTCTTGCTGCTTTTGAAAGCATCCATGCTATTAAACGGCGTGGTGGGAGTAAGCTGAAGAAAATGGTACTAAAGCTGGATATGTCTAAAGCTTATGACAGGGTGGAATGGACATTTATTGAGGCTATGCTTAAGCGTTTGGGCTTTACCGATAGGTGGGTGGAGCTAATCATGGATTGTATATCCACTGTTACATACTCTGTTCAAGTTCGGGGGGTGGCGTCGGGACTGATTGTGCCATCAAGGGGGCTGCGTCAGGGAGATCCTCTCTCTCCTTATCTGTTTTTAATTTGTGCGGAGGGACTGTCTGCTTTGCTTTCTAACGCACTCAGAATCAAGCGTATTAGCGGCATTTCCGTGGCTCAGGGAGCACCTACTATTTCTCATTTATTTTTTGCAGATGATAGCCTATTTTTTTGTAATGCCCATCTTGCTGATTGTGCTTATTTGCTTCAAATTCTCAGCATGTATGAGAGGGCATCTGGTCAGAAAATAAATTTTGATAAGTCTGCAGTTTGTTTTAGCCCCAACACTGATCCGGTGATGAAGCAACTGATTGCTGAAATGCTTGGAGTGCCGATTGTTACATGTCATGAACGCTACCTTGGGCTGCCCACCTTAGCTCAACGCAGCAAATCCCAGATGTTTAATCATGTGCGAGAACAAGTGTGGCGCAAGCTTAATACTTGGGATACGAAGTTGCTGTCAGCGGCGGGCAAGGAGGTCTTAATTAAGGCGGTTGGTCAGGCACTACCTACTTATACAATGGGAGTATTTCAGCTGCCAAAATCTTTGTGTCAGGAATTATCTGCTATGATTGCAAGGTACTGGTGGGGGAAGAGTGGTAGGAAAGGAATTCATTGGTTGGGTTGGAGAAAATTGTGTAAGCCAAAATGGCTGGGAGGCCTTGGTTTCAGACACTTTGAAGCTTTTAATAAAGCCATGGTCGCAAAACAGGCTTGGCGAATTTTAGAGAACCCCACCTCTCTGGTGGCTAAGATGCTTAAAGCCCGATATTTTCCAGAGGATGATTTTATGCAGGCTAGTTTGGGGAGTTCTCCGTCACTGATATGGAGATCTATTCTGTGGGGACGTGAGGTTATTGAGGATGGCTTGCTTTGGAGGGTGGGCAATGGAGCTTCTATCAATGTTCTCCAAGATAAGTGGATTCCAAAACCATTTACCTTTAAACCATTGATGACTAGAGGGTTGGAGCAGACGTCTATGGTCTCTGACCTTCTAACGGCTTCTGGCTCTTGGAATTTGCCACTGTTAGAGCAACATTTTAGCTTGGAAGATCGGGATATCATTTCTGGCATCGCTTTGGGATCAGTTTCACAGTTGGGTGATAGCAAATATTGGTTTTTCTCAAAGAACGGGAAATATTCCGTTAAAACTGGGTATCGTGTGGCGGAAAGGCAGTGCGATGAGGATTTTGGAGTGGGAGGATCGGATCAGAGTGCTCAAGAAGGCTTCTGGAAGCGAATTTGGAAGCTAGATGTCCCCAACAAAATTAAGATGCTGCTGTGGCGAGCATGTACTGAAATTCTGCCAACTGCAGTCAATTTATTTAAGAAAAGGGTGCTTCCGTCTCATGTGTGCTCAAGGTGTGGGAACTATCCTGAAGATGCTTTCCACGCTTTGTGGTCGTGTAAAATGAGTCAAAAGCTATGGAAGTGTACCCATTTCATCCGGCGAATTAATATGGCGGGGGGCACCTTCGCTGATGCTTTTGAGGCTGTGGCTTCAATGCTGTCGAAAGCTGACTTAGAGCGCTTTGCTTGTTGTGCGTGGAGTGCGTGGAAACTACGTAATGATTCTTTGCATGGGAAACAGATTACACGGGTGGATAATATGGTGGAAAACACGATGGAAATGCTGGAAGTGTTTAAATCTTGTGAGGAGCGGTCCAAGCTCCCCCTCGTCTCTCCGCAGGCCCATTGGTTGAAACCACGGGTCAATACTCTTCTCCTTAACTGTGATGGGGCTGTGGGACATGAGCAAGGTGATCGGGGTCTGGGGGGAGTTTGTCGTGACCACGCCGGAAACTTTATTTGTGGTTTCGCATCGTTTGGTCCACCTGGTTTGGATGTTTTGGGCACGGAGTTGGTGGCTGTCCGGGAAGGGTTATTGATGATGGGATACATGGGTTTTACTCGGTTTACCATTGGTCTTGATTCTCAAGAAGCTGTTTCTATTCTTAAAGATGGTTTGGATTGGTGGAGTAATATTGGTAATGTGGTGGAGGATGTTCGTCGGTTAATGGTTGATCGAGAGGTGGCTGGAGTGTTCTACCAACACCGGCAGGGTAATGGGGTGGCACATAGTCTAGCTCAACATGGGTTGAGAGTGAGATCTCGCCTTTTTTGGAAAGACCGTGCTCCTCCATGGTTAAGCATTCTTTTAGATAAGGATATAGCTATGGTGTAATTCATTGTTTGTTTTTGAGATACGGTGGTACTCTTTTTCCTTGACCGGATTTTCCCCCATTGGGGGTTTTGGATGGCAAGGTTTTAATGAGGCCACACTAACGCTCTCCGTTCGTTTGTAAACGTTATCATTGGTTGGTGCTACGGTTGAATGAAACTTTCTATTTGATAAAAAAAAACAGAAACTAACGGTATGTCTATACATTGTAAACTTTGGGTTTATGTTATGGGCTGCATAATTCTTAGTTTGTCTCTAGAAGCTTTCTAGGTGCTTCCTTTTCTCAATTGCCGTCACTTAAATCCCTGTAAAGGGGGGGCTGCTAACAAACAAGATTGAATTTGAGTATTTTCTAAATTCTTTACATTTCTAGATGATCTTATCTAGGGGTGGTTGCGGTTCGGTAACCGCGAATTTTTGCCCAAACCGCAAACCGACCGACTATTTGCGGTATGGTGATTTTTGAAACCGCAAACCGACCGCGTTTTGCGGTTTACCGCATTGCGGTAAACCGCAAAAAGCGGTCGGTTACCGTGAATTAGCGGTTTAAAACCGCAAATTCTTTTTGTGTCATAAAAATCCAACTTCTCAAGCATATATAAATTCACAATCTCCTCAACTTCTCAAGCATTCACAACCTAAAGAAAATTAAAGTTCAATTCCAAGCATTCCAATTAAAGTTAAACTTCTCAAGCATTCCAATTCCAAATTCTTTAAAGTTACAAACCAAAAGGAAAATGCAATGCAAAATGAATTAAAGTTACAACCCAAAAAAAAATCCAATTCAAAGTTAATTAAAGTTACAAACTAAAAGGAAAATGCAATGCACCAATGTTACAAACTAAAGTTACAAACTCAAGTGTTGGTGGTGGTGAGTGGATTTGAAGAACCCCGTTGTGTTGTTTGAGCACCAATGCTATCTACAAATAAAACAACATAAGTTTAGTACATTTTATTATAAGAAGAAGCATAAATAACATGAGCATAAATAAACTAATTACTTATTTATGCAACCTCATCATCAATCTCATCCTCTTTTGCACTAGTTGAAATGTGACATCAACATCATCACCAATTTGTGCAACCTCATCATCAATCTCATCCTCTTTTGCACAAGTTGTAGAAAATATTGTATGAAATATGTTGTATGAAATATATTTTACATATAATATAATATAAACAATATTATTTAAAATATATTCGCGGTTTGTGGTAACCGCAAGTTTTGAAAATCAAATACCGCAACCGCAACCGCAAATGCGGTTCGGTTCTAAATACCGCAAATGCGATTCGGTTTACCGCGATTGCGGTTTCATTGCGGTAAATTATCGGTTGGTTTTTGCGGTTTTTCGGTTTTTCGGTATAAAATGCCACCCCTAATCTTATCAATTGGTATCAGAGCCCTCAATAAAAAAAATGGGCACTACGGAATCAATAGATTTGCATCAACAAATTCGGGAAGAGTTTCGCCCGGCTCCGATTAGAGCTTGGGGGAGGATAAGGACTGCCATTGCAACAACCTCTAGTTTCTGTTGGTCCATGGTATAGTGTTGACGATCCTCAGCTTCCAATTCCAACACCTTGGCGCAAAGTCTTATTGATGGTACCACTGGGTTGTTGTTCTAAGTCAATGAATATTCGTCTTTCCAAACTAATAATTACAAGATGAAGCACCTCTTTCGTGTTTTATATTTTGGTCGCGTATTGCTACAGCTTCTCCTTGTGACTTGTCAGCTTACTTTTCTTTGTAGCGTGTTTAAGACGAACCCACATTCAACTTAAACAATTAAATTATTACTTGTTTACTTGGACCATGGACAAATTTTTCTTCAATTATCATTTTCCACATAAAGAGTTGAGTGATATATGAATAAGTTATTACTTGTTTACTTGGACCATGGAGTTCTCCTCACTAAAGGTCACAAGACGCCACCCTCTCAATTTTTTTTTAATTTTTGGACCCACCCTTGATTCTATGTAGAAAAAACCTACACTTCGTATATAATTAAGAAACAAAAAATAATAATAATAAAAAAGCTACAGAGGGACAATGGGAAAACAAGAAAAACTACTTTGTTACTAAAGTATAAATTATGACAAAAATCATTTTGGTTTCTGTTGATAATTAAAGTAGTGGATTAATTCAAGTATTTGTAATTGCCATCAAAATAACTTCACTGGGAGCGTGTTTTGCTCTTTGGTTTTAATTTTTTTTTTCATTTTAGTTATTGTTTAATTTTTAAACTTGTTTTTTAAACAATCCTTATATTATAATTTATATCCAATGGTGGGTGACCATAATTTCCTTGGACCACAGGAGTCCAGAAGAACATGACTGAGTAATTCATATACTAATCATTTAACAAGCAACAAAACAAATCAAATCAAAGAATCCAAATGGAAAATGAAGGAAGTTGCCCCGAAACTCTATGATCAGATATCCAACACTAAATATACTTAAGTGTTTCGTGATCATCATTATAATACGAGAAACTTTCGTGTGTAATCGTAAGACCCCATGTAATATCAATCTAAATTATAGGGGCATTTCAAAATAGACTTGGTCAATAACCAAAGTGTTTTGAAAAACTCTTGCATTATACTTTTCTTTGTAGCGTGTTTAAGACGAACCCACATTCAACTTAAACAATTAAGTTATTACTTGTTTACTTGGACCATGGACAAATTTTTCTTCAATTATCATTTTCCACATTAAGAGTTGAGTGATATATGAATAAGTTATTACTTGTTTACTTGGACCATGGAGTTCTCCTCACTAAAGGTCACAAGACGTTCAGACCCCCAAAAAAAGGTCACAAGACGCCACCCTCTCAATTCTTTTTTTTTTTTTTGGACCCACCCTCGATTCTATGTAGAAAAAACCTACACTTCGTATATCATTAAGAAACAAAAAAATAATAATAATTAAAAAGTTACAGAGGGACAATGGGAAAACAAGCAAAACTACTTTGTTATTAAAGTATAAATTATAACAAAAATCAATTTGGTTTCTGTTGATAATTCAAGTATCTGTAATTGCCATCAAAATAACTTCACCGGGAGCATGTTTTGCTCTTTGGTTTTAATTTTTTTTTTCATTTTAGTTATTGTTTAATTTTTGAACTTGTTTTTTTAATAATTCTTATATTATAATTTATATCCAAGGGTGGGTGACCACAATTTCCTTGGACCACAGGAGTCCAGAAGAACATGACTGAGTAATTCATATATTAATCATTTAACGAGCAACAAAACAAATCAAATTAAAGAATCTGAATGCAAAATGAAGGAAGCTGCTTTGAAACTCTATGATCAGATATCCAACACTTAAGTCAAGTCAAGATATTTGTAACTTGTGCCTAGGGGGATGGGATGCAAAGTCAATGGTTGAGTGGACACGGGAAGGCACCTTACCAAGTGAAGTCGAGTCAATACATACAAGTCAGTTGAAGCGCGTATTGGAAGGCAAATCACCATATCAAGTCTAAGTCAATATAGGCGCAAATCACCATATATCAAGTCTAAGTCACAAGTCTTCGATCTCTTATTTATATCACTATGTGAAAAAAGATAATTGAAGAAAAATTTGTCGGTGGTCCAAGTAAACAAGTAATAAATCAATGAATATTGTGGAAAAATTTGTCAGCCACTACGCAGTACGCTCATCGTGGCCCACTAGGTGGTTGGATTTCCTTATCCCTCCTTACGTCCCAATCGGTATACAATCTTTAATAATAATAACAGGGTATTCACCTCCCCAGGTAATTTCAAAATTTATTCCCTTTACAGGGGGTTGGATTTCCTTTACAGCAAACATAAAACTAGAGAGAGAGAGAGAAAAAATCTAGACTCTTAAGTAGAAAAAACCTAAACTTCGCATAACATTAAGAAATAAAAAATTAAAATTAAAATAACAGGGTGATAAGAAGCAAAACCCTTCAAAGAACGAACAATGGGGAAACAAAACAAAAAATGCATACAATTGACAAAAATCAATTTGGTTGCTGTTGAGAATTAAAGTAGTGGAATATTAATTTAAGTATTGTGATCATCATTCATTTCATCCATGCCATCATAATTAATTTGGTTTCGGTAATTGTTATTCCTGCATCTTACTTTTTAGCTCGTGCATAATAATTAATTTGGTTTCAGTCAGTTATGATTACCTCCATAATAAAGAGATTCGAATCCAAAGTATTAGGAATTTTCTTTAGCAAGTGATTTGTATTCTTATTTGTAAGAACTTAGAATTGCGCCTTGACATTCTAGTCTCATTGTGATTGACGTGTGGTTTCCATAACATTAATTATGCATTGTATATAGCAGATAATTTACTCCTTTGTATGGTTTTGTCTTTAGCTAAACCGTGTTTTTCTTTGTAAAGGCTTTCTTCCTTTTCTCCTATATATATCTGATGCAAGCTAGCATATATCAATATATACTTGCAGTGTTTTTGCATGTGCATGTGCTTTTGATCAATTAACATGAAGGGCGACGGAAGGTGCTTGAAACTCTTTCTTGCACTTTTGATCCTTTTCCTACAAAACGTAAAAGGAGGAGAAGTTGGCCACAGCCACAGCCACAGCCACAGCCACAGCCTCAAAGATGCTAAAGTGACAGTGAGGTGCATAGAGAGGGAAAGGCAAGCACTACTTGCATTCAAACGTGGCCTGGAGGATAGGTTCAATCAACTCTCTTCTTGGGGTTCAGAAGCCCAAAAACAAGATTGTTGCAGATGGGAAGGAGTCTATTGTAGCAACCAAACTAGCCATGTGATTCAACTTGATCTTCGACATTCTTTCCCTGGTAAGATGATTCAACATGGTATTTTTGAATATTATCTTGGACTTTCTTTCCAAGGTAAGATGATTAGTCCTAAACTGATTGAGTTGCAGCATTTACAATATTTGGACCTTACATTGATTAATTTCAATGGGATCCAAATTCCAGATTTCATTGGTTCTCTAACCAATCTAAGGTACCTCAGTCTCCATTCCTGTACTTTCATTGGTCCAATTCCAAGTTCGTTTCGAAACCTCACGCAATTGCAACATCTCGACCTCGCCCATAATTGGCTTCAAGCAGAAAATCTCAATTGGCTCCCTGCTCTTTCTTCTTTAACGTATGTGGACCTTTCATCCATTGATTTCAATGGGAATCGAATTCTAGATTTCATTGGTTCTCTAACCAATCTAAGAAACCTCAGTCTGAGTTCCTGTAATTTCATTCGTCCAATTCCAAGTTCGTTTGAAAACCTCACGCAATTGCAAAATCTCGACCTCAGCGATAATCAGCTTCAACCAGAAAATCTCAATTGCCTCCCTGCTCTTTCTTCTTTAACGGATTTGGACCTAAGCGGAAACTTCAATGGGGGCCAAATTCCTGATTTCATTGGTTCTCTAACCAATCTAAGAAACCTCAGTCTCAGTTCCTGTCGTTTCATTGGTCCAATTCCAAGTTCGTTTGAAAACCTCACGCAATTGCAAAATCTCGACCTCAGCTATAATCAGCTTCAACCAGAAAATCTCAATTGCCTCCCTGCTCTTTCTTCTTTAACGGATTTGGACCTACGCGGAAGCTTCGATTGGGTCCAAATTCCAGATTTCATTGGTTCTCTAACCAATCTAAGACACCTCCGTCTCAGTTCCTGTAATTTTGTTGGTCAAATTCCAAGTTCGTTTGGAAACCTTACGCAATTGCAAAATCTCGACCTCAGCGATAATCAGCTTCAACCAGAAAATCTCAATTGGCTCGCTTCTCTTTCTTCTTTAACGGATTTGGACCTAAGCGGAAACAATCTCAGTACTGTTTTCGATTGGCCAGAAGCAGTACTTAATAAGCTCCCTAAACTAGTAGACTTGACCTTGGTGAACTGTAGTCTTCCTCCTCCTCCTACTCCAATTCTTTCCACTACTCTTTACAAAACAAATTCTTCTACATCTCTTGCATATGTTTCTCTCTCTGACAACCATCTCACTTCTTCAATATTTCTTTGGTTGTCCAACTACAGTACAAGCCTTGTTCATCTTGACCTCTCCAACAATAATCTATCTGGTTTCATTCCCGATTTCATTGGAAACATGAGCTCTCTTGTGTATCTGCATCACTCCAACAATAATCTAATTGGTTTCATTCCCGATTTCATTGGAAACATGAGCTCTCTTGTGGATCTGGATCTCTCTGATAACCAGATTGAAGGAGCGAATCCAAATTCGTTTGCAAGGCTGTGTAATTTGCGAGAATTGTCGCTTCAAAGAAATCATCTGAGTGGGCAATTATCCAAGTTTGTTCAACTTTTGCCAAGATGTGCTCAAAACTCATTAGTGTATTTGGAACTCTCTGAGAATGTTCTTGCGGGGTCATTAAACAATCTGACAAGCTTCTCATCTTTGAAAGGCTTGTATCTTAATGCCAATAACTTAAGTGGAAAAATACCTGAAAGTATTGGGCAAATGTCGCAACTGGAGGAGATCAATTTCAGCATGAACTCTTTGGAAGGGGTGGTTTCAGAAACTCATTTCTCAAAACTCTCCAATTTAAAATATTTGGATTTATCCTCTAACTCCAAATTAGTTTTAAATTTCCATTCTGATTGGGTTCCTCCCTTCCAGTTGAGTTACATAGTTTTGGGGTCTTGCAAGATGGGTCCACATTTCCCAAAATGGCTTCAAACTCAAAAAGATTCTTCCAAGCTGGATATTTCGAATGCTAGAATTTTTGATATCCTTCCAAGTTGGTTTTGGAGTAATTTTCGTAATGCAGACGTTATTAATCTCTCACAGAACCTAATCAGAGGAATATTTACAAATTTGACAGTGGAGTTTACACGTTACAAAGAACTACATTTGAGTTCGAACCAAATAGAAGGTCCAATTCCCTCAACTCTATCACAAGCCTCATATCTGGATCTCTCTAATAATAACATTTCAGGGTCGCTTTCTTTCCTATGTGCAAGTGCAGATACGAGTTTAACATTTCTTAATCTTTCAAGCAACAATTTTTCTGGAGAACTTCCGGATTGTTGGAGCCATTTGGATAATCTAGTCATGCTTGATTTGAGTAACAATGCTTTTTCCGGAAAAATTCCCATGACAATAGGCTCTTTGTGGGGAATAGAAACTTTGAAATTAAGAAGCAACAGATTTGTTGGAGAATTGCCTTCATCCTTGAAGAACTTCACAAGTTTACAAGTTATTGATCTGGGAGATAATGAATTATCAGGATCAATACCTAAATGGTTAGGGGTCAGCTTGAAGAATTTGGTTATCCTGATGCTTTCCTCTAATCACTTCAATGGAAGCATGCCCTCGCAATTATGTCATCTAACACGAATTCAAATTTTGGATTTCTCGGTGAACAACATCTCTGGAAGCATACCCAAATGCCTCAACAAGTTGACTACCATGGCTCAGAAAGGAAATTCAAGTCTAACCAGCACACATAGTTATTTTAGAAGGAGTAATACGCGCCCGGAGGAAAAGAATTATGAGGATGATGCAAGCTTCATATGGAAAGGAACAATGCAGACATACAAAAGCACTTTGGGGCTAGTGAAGAGAATTGATCTCTCAAGCAATAGATTAACAGGGGAGATTCCAAGTGAAATCACTCATCTTGTTAAGTTGGTTTCTTTAAACCTTTCAAGAAACCGGTTAACAGGTCAAATAACTCCAGAGATTGGAAACTTGCAGTCATTGGATTCTCTTGATTTGTCAAGAAACCAGATAGATGGAAGAATTCCGACAAGCCTTGCTCGGATAGATCGTCTTAGTTTCTTGGACTTGTCATATAACAACTTGTCTGGCAAAATACCAACAGGCACTCAACTCCAAAGCTTTGATCCCCTTGATTATGCTGAAAATCCTCTACTATGTGGACCTCCACTTAAAAAGATGTGTGATGATCAAATTGAGCCAACTGACTTGAGCAATGAAGAGGATAAGGATGAGTTTATAACACTGGGATTTTACATCAGTATGGGGATTGGGTTTGCTGCTGGATTTTGGGGCGTTTGTGGCACTTTGATATTCAACAAGTCATGGAGATACGCATACTTCAAGTTCTTGAATGATTTAAACGATTGGCTTTATGTGAGGATAGCTTTGATTAAGCGGCAACTAAAGTTAGCATATGCTTAATAGATAAGCTCGTGACGGTACTCTTTCTCTCTCCTCATTAATTTCTTTTTATAATTATTTTCTTTTTGCATTTTTTATTTTCTCCAAACTGACTGGTATTAATTTGTTTACTTTGATATTTAGCTGCAGCATCTAAATTAGGAGAAACGTAGCTGTAGGTGAATGCCTCCTTTCAGTCCAAGTGTTAAAGATTGCTAGTACGCGCATGCACAAGTATCTGGAGAAGAGTTTACGAGTTAATTTGGAGTGCTTAGTAGGAATAAATATGAGTTAAATTAGTGTTAATTACTTGTCAGAACAATTAATTCGGAGTTCTCCGATTAATGTAATTTTTTTTTTTTTTGGTTTGTTGAGAGAAATAAACAGATCCATTTTAATCCAAGCTCATTCTGATTAATGTATTAGTTCCAGCTATAGTGTTATTTTAATTAACTATGCCAAAGCCAAAGCGGACTTGATTTCAAATTACAATGTGTGGCTCTGTTTTGGTCATCTATTTGCAACGTACAGCTTCTCCTTGTAAATTGGGGGTCAGCTTCTCCTTGTAAATGTGTGGCTCTGTTTTGGTCATTCTTTCCTTTCATAATTCAACATCTTGTTCTAGCCACATGGTAGAAGATGCCTTTTTGTAAACAGACTTTTTGTATTTGGTCAGGCTTGCAGTGCTCTATTTTGTGGATTTTAAGATTGTATTAGGCTTACTTGTGAGCTGCAAAATGCCTTGAACCAAAGTTTATGTATAGAATGTGTGCTAAATCTTGTGTGTGGAGTACAAGATTGAAGGTCTTCCTGGAAAAGCAATCACAAGCATTTTCTCTCTTTTCAATTGTAGAAATGTTCAAGTTCTTGCCAATTACTTGCAGATATATAGTGTTGTGTAGCATAAAGGCTCCAACATATGCAATTCCATCAAGGCCTGCAAGCCAATCACTGCTTTCTCTTGGATATTACAAACATTTGTAGAGCCATAATGAAAACTTGGTAGGCAAACCCAAATACTCGCATTGACCATTTTGCTTAAACTTGATAGGCTAGCAAGGGACTTGTAGCTCAAGCGGTTAAGAGCATCTATCCCTGCACTCGAGGTCCTAGATGTGATTCCCTCCTCCCAATATCGCTTGTAACCAAAAACAAACAAAAAACTTGATAGGCCAGACCCAGTCCCAGATGAACCTGGTTTTCATAAACTTGTTGGTCACCTTGATATTGGCTTATTAGAAGTCCAAATTAGTGGCTTTTAGCAGAAGATACCCCTTTGGACAATATTGAACAGAGCACTAAAGAACGCAGATATCCACAACCACTCAGATTGCTTGGTTGGTAACCTGAGCTCGAGCCAAAATCTTCAGTCTCAGTATTAATAGCTGACATTAGTTAGCAGGAAGTGAAACTAAATGAGGAAACTGTACTAGTGTACTTGGAACATCTGTGCTTGATGTAACTTTTATAGTTGAAACGTTTATGTAGTTGAAGCGGACTATAGACATAAGGTACTTCCGGTCTCTGAAAGAGGTTATAAAACTAAATGATTTATTTATCCATACTTTTCTTGGCTTAAAGCCTGAAGCCACAGAACTGAAATTACCAGTACAAAGATATTTGATAACCCAGACATATTTGAATGCTAAAATACATCAAATATTGAATGCCTTAATACATTCAAGAATACACTATGATTCTTTCATTTCCTAACAATTCATTGTCCAGAGAACAGAACTACTAATATCTCCTAAAGTAGAATCAAGAAATAAAATAGCTTTTAAATTACGCAACAGATTCTACCCCTAGCTTGCTTGCAGTAAGGAAAATAAGCAATTGATGATGCCCTTATGCGACGTTGAAGGAATTTCACGAGGATGTTAATAAAAAGTAATGAAGCCACACAAATTTTGTGTACTCAATGTCAAAAATTAGCTCAAGTAATTACAAGATATTCACACTGAATCCATACAGAAAAACCAAAAGCAGCAGATGACACATATCAAACACGTCTCTTACTAAGACGCCAGGAGTTAGGTTCATGGTATCTATCACATAGCGGTTCAATACGTTCTTGACGCTTGCGCTTGCTCATCTTGGTGGGATCTGCCACTTTGAAGAACCTAGGTGCCAGTTCCACGAGCCATTTGGGGTCGACGACTGTCACCTCGCGCATGTACTCCTTTATGGTCATAACCAGCTCATGGTAGATCACCCAATCTGGTTGTCAATGGAAGAGGGCGCTGCTTGGGTGTAAATAAACTGGTTGGTTCTCCACTAGGGTTCTATAACCCTCCTGTGGGTCCTTTCTGGCACCGTGGAAGAAAAACCCCGCCGTAATTGCCTTCCTGATCTTTGTAAAATTCTTTCCAGCACTCACAACATCTAGTTTATACCTGAAATTCACAACCTATAGTCAGAATGCAATTTCATCTTCAAAACAGAATACTCAACTTAGAAATCGTTGATCACTGTTATAAACTAAAGCAAGGCAAGGGGTGCTAGTAGAGACATTGGCATGACAAACTTATGCTAGGTTTTTATACACAATCTTTATAATAATCTATCCTAGAGCTTACATGACAATGCTATGTTCAATCAATGAAATCTGTTAATGGCGATGGTAGGATGTGTAATATGCCATCTGAATTTCCATATCAACTTTTAAAACAGTTTTGCAATATTTTGTACAAACAACACTTTACCAAGAAAAACAATTCCGGTATCAAAATGACTAACATTTCCGCACAAGAGAGCACATTTGAAGAGCATATACTGGCAATTTAGCTATACACAAAAGGGTAGTTATAATTTATAAAGATACTATACTTAACCACTGAAAAAATGGTGGAAAAATGCACTTCTGCTAATAATGCTCTGAAAACAGTGTATGAGGTAACATCAACATTACAACTCATAATGACCTATTCGCTGCTCAGGTACCATATATCTAGATTTTAAAACACAAACTAGGCCTGAACAACATTTCAGCAATTCCATCAAGTATAGACAGCAAAAGGCATGCCTAATTCAAGACAACTGCAAAAATACAATGTACCAAACATGAGCAAACATAGAACATTAATCTACATCTTTTAAAACCATTCATACACATGTGAAACCAGAAAAAAAGAAAAAAAAGATCCATGCAACCACGGATACACATCAAGATAAATTAGAAGAACATACTTGTCCATGATGCTGAGAAGCTGTTTTCTGACATCCTGTGCCCTCCTCAAGGATCGAGACTGAACAAAGTTCTCAAAACACCATGGCCCTGAAAAATTCTTAGCTTTCCGTGCCTCATAGACTGCAAGTAAAGTCAGATGATCTCCCTCTGGCTGGAAAAACTTGGCTCTCTTCTGATCTGCCTGGGCTTGTTTTTCCCTAGGTCTGTAAAAAATATTACCAGTCTGAATCATTGCAATGATGGTCAAGATCTCATCACTGCATCCAAGGTCCACACTGGCCAATAGCATCTTAGACAAGGGTGGATCCAGAGGAAACTCAGCCATTTTCCTACCCAATTTGGTGAGCAGCCCCTCCTCATCCAGTGCTCCTAAACTGTACAATTGTTCCATGGCAGAAATGAGTGCTTGGGGTGAAGGAGGATCCATAAAATCAAAAGACAAGAGATCATTTATCCCCATAGCTTTCATCGTAAGTGTAGTAGTCCCAAGATTTATCCTCTATATTTCTGGAATTGAAGTAGGGGACATCTCATTGCGGTATGCACTCTCAGTGTAGAGGCGGTAACATTTCCCAGGGCCTGTACGCCCAGCACGCCCAGCTCGTTGCTTGGCTGATGCTTGGGAAATTGGAGTTATGACCAGTGAATCTAGCCCCTGCTGTGGGTTATAAACATTTTGCTTTGCAAAACCAGGATCAATGACATAAAATATCCCATCAATGGTCAGTGATGCCTCAGCAATATTAGTAGCCACAACTACCTTCCTCTTACCTGGTGGGGCAGGATCAAATATCCTTGACTGCATTTCACTAGGAAGGGCACTATACACTGGTAGGATAATCAACTCAGGGGCATTTTTACCAAGACCCTTCATCCTTTCATTTTTACTCAGGGACAATGAACTTCCTTTTCAAACCCAACAAAAAAATAAGAAGAAAAAAATTGCGATCTGATTTGGATGCTCTTCTTTATCATGCATTTTGTCCAGGATTGCGACTGATTTTCCAGGCCAAATGGGCAAAATAGTAGAGATTTTAAAATCAACTTTCTGAATGTAAAATTAAAAAGTTTCCCTCCCATTTCCTCCCTCTTTTTCCCCCTCACTCCCCTGGAAGAATACCGGTATATATTTTTCATTTTCGGAATTTCCATTTTCCCTCAACTCAAACGTCATTTTCTCTTCTCATCCTCATCCTTCAACCCAACCCACAGCCCTTTTTAGCTCAAATCTTCTAAAACTACTACTTCGTTGTAATTGGATATTATTGATTTGATGGGTAGGGAGCGAGCTTATGTTGATGACGATATTGATGAAAGTAAGTTCAAGAATTCGGAAGCAATGAACCGCTACAAGAAAATCTTCAGTGTTCAATGTGTGACGGTTGAGCGGGAGGTCAAATTGAGTGACTTCGAGGATCTTGGGCTTCCCAGAATCTTCAAATCAAGAGGTTGGCTTTTGGCAATGGGTCCTTCAGAGCCTGCTAATATCCAGATTGTCCGAGAATTCTACGCAAACATCCTCCTTTCTCCGCCGAGCAGAAAAAACCACCTGGGTTGGGCCCTTTTGATACTTGTTTGTGGGATGAGACTCTGCATTTCTCCAGCGGTCGAGAATACCCTGACTCATTTGACGTGTATTTGCGAGGTAAGGTGTTGAATTTCTCTGTTTCTGGCATTGCCCAGTTGCTTAAACTTGCTAGGCCAAACCCAAATGAAAAATCACCTGGTTTTCCTGGGCTTGTTGTTGATAATCTTGACTTGAAGTTGGTGAAATCTACTTTGGGTTGGAACAAGAGGGTCAGGGTTTTGCGTGAAAATCGACTGAGTGATTTGTACAAAGTGCTTAACAGCATAGTGAGATATAATATCGATCCTCCTTGTCACGTTATCCCTTCTTTGCTTAGCCCTGATAGAGCTCGCCTCCTTTATGCCATTGGGAACAATGTGCCCATTGATCTGGCCACCTACATTTTTCCTGCCATCTGCCGTGCTGCATTCCCAACTTCCATGCCCGACTCCCTGCCTTTTGCGTCCTTGATCACGCGCTTCGCCATGGCTTCTCACGTGCCAGTTGAGCCTACGGATAAACTTTATTCTCCTTGGTCGCCTTTGGACAACATGGATATTTTTGGCTATAGCTTTACTCCATCTTCTCCTGCAGTCAAGCAGCCTCAAGCGGTGGTGAGCCACAAGCCCAGTATGGCCCTACTTACCAATGACGTTGCTGAGCACAGGGGTGATGTGCACCCCGTTTCCACCCACTCGGGCATCCCACCTTCTTCGAAACAGCCATCTGCAGGTCAGTCAAATATTAATAGACAGATATTGAGAATCCATTTAATAGACAGATGTTAAGTTATATGTGTGTGTAAAAGAGTTTATAAAGGAGGCTTAATCAAATGTAATGTTCCTTAAATCACACTTGGACATTCAGCTTATTACTGTAAAATGCATAGGCCCTTATTGTTTTTAAGTGCAGGTGGTAAAAATTTCCGGGTTTTCTTTGGTAGCATCATAGTTAGTAACAGAGTTGAAATTATAGCACTTAGGCATCAAATATGGAATGTTTCTGTGATTAGTACTTATGCCCTTATTGTTTGCATGGTCAGTGGAAACCTTTAGAAGATAAGCTCTCTGTTTGAAATCACATCCCAGTAATCTGTATTTGACATTGTACATGGATAATAGAATGAATGACTCAGATGCTTCATGTGACAATGAGGTATGAACTTCATCACATTTTCTCTTTCTGGTTATAATAGTCACAATGCATTTCACACCTTTGCTGGTTTAGTCAATGCTGTTATACTTCAGAATTCATATAGATTAGAATCAGATGTTTGCTTTCTCTCTGCTTGTTACCAAATACTCTGTCAGTTTAATATCTTTGTGTGTAAGCAATATAAGAAAAACGAATATTTTCGCTTGTGCTGTTTTTGCTCTCTTTGATGTTTACTTTCTCTCTGTGCTTGCGCTGAAGAAATAATGGACGCTGAAGAAGAAAATAACGGCAATTTGATTCCTAACTCGCATGCTTGTATAAATCCATTAACTTCAACTTCTGACTCGCATCCAAATAAGAAAGCGAAAAAAGATCCATTGGAACATGCAGCTGGTGAGGTGTCAAAGTTACTGCAGGAGTTTTTGGCAAGTCAAATGAAACTACAACTCAAAGGAGAGGAGGTCCTTGGAGTGGTTTCAAAGATACCTAACCTCAGAAGATTGCAAGTTTTTAAGGCTGTACGCATAATATTGAGTGGTAACCCAGAAGAATTCTCTCTACTGAAATCTCTTCCTGATGTTGAGAAGACAGAGTGGATACTATTACTTATTAGTCAATCTGAAGGTAATTAACTTTCTTGATAAAAATTGAGCCAGTAGCTCAGGGGATATAAAATAGGTCTTAGACATAAAGCCACTTATCAACATTTACTTTCTCTCAGGAAAAGAAGAAAGTTTGAGCTCTCTCTCTCTCTCTCTCTCTCTCTAACTTAATTTCTAGTTCTGCATTTGTTGTTGTTTTAATTTTATGCTTTTAACATATCAAACCAATACTTCACTCTGTAAGATTCCTACTTAATATATAGATAGAAGAGCGTATATATATTATTGCTTTATCAATCATTGATAGAGTAGTATGACTAATCTATCTTTTTATTCTTTTTCATGTATCATTCTCATTATATACTTGTTCTTGTCCTTGTTCTTATTCACTCACACTTCCAAGCACTACTGCATAATGTCTTATGTTGGTTACAATTAGCTTCTTGACTTGTTAGCTATGAATTACATGCTTCAAGAACATAACTTATAATCCATTCAAGTTTTCTTGTTTCATGTTTTGAAAGGAGCTTCTAGGGTTCAATTATGTGGTTCAACTGAGAGATTTGAACTGAAATATCCCAATTGTAAATCCTTCTACTCCAAATTAAAGAGAAAAAGAAAAGTATGAACCAATTGGACAGAATATACTTGCACATACTCCCTCCTTGAATGAGTTTCAGTAAGAATGCTAGTGTAGCCAGTTGGACAGAATTTACTTGCACATACTCCCTCCTTTGATGTAGTTTCCAAGTGCATCACCTTATGATACCTCTTCAAGTTTTCAATTAGCACTGCCTTGTGACATGCCAATTTTCTTCAATGATTATATACAGGGAGCAGAGTGGCCAATTCTTTCCTTTCATAATTCAACATGTTGTTCTGGGCACATGGTAGAAGATGCCTTTTTGTAAACAGACTTTTTGTATTTGGTCAGGCTTGCAATGCTCTATTTTGTGGATTTTAAGATTGTATTAGGCTTACCTGTGAGCTGCAAAATGCCTTGTACCAAAATTTATGTATAAAATGTGTGCTAAATGTGTGTGGAGTACAAGATTGAAGGTCTTCCTGGAAAAGCAATCACAAGCATTTTCCCTCTTTTCAATTTGTAGAAATGTTCAAGTTCTTGCCCATTACTTGCAGATATGTAGTGTTGTGTAGCATAAAGGCTCCATCATATGCAATTCCATCAAGGCCTGCAGGCCAATCACTGCTTTCTCTTGGATATTACAAACATTTGTAGAGCCATAATGAAAACTTGGTAGGCAAACCCAAATACTCGCATTGACCATTTGCTTAAACTCGATAGACTAGCAAGGGCTTGTAGCTCAAGCGGTTAAGAGCATCTATCCTTACACTTGAGGTCCTAGATGTGATTCCCTCCTGCCAATGTCGCTTGTAACCAAAAACAAGCAAAAAAACTTGATAGGCCAGACCCAGATGAACCTGGTTTTCAAAAACTTGTTTGTCAGCTTGATAGTGGCTTATTAGAGTCCAAATTGGTTGGGAAAGTAATGTCCACCAGTTTTAGCAGATACCCTTTGGGACAATGTTGAACAGAGCACTTAACTTGATTGTTAATGACTAGGGCCCCAAGGGTATGTTCTTGGTATGTTACCTTAGGCCTAAAATAACCCTTTTGTTGTGATGAACTTTGAAGGGTGACCAAGAACATACAAAATTTTGTTCATTAAACCATAGTGTAAGCTGAGAATGAAGAAGGTGGAAAAATAAGGCACAAATGGGAAGATATCTTCCATTCTTCTTATTTTTAACAGACTTTTATATATACCCTACAACGTAAACTAGAAAATAATTATATAAAATAATGAAATTCCAAAACTCTTTTGGATCTGAAAGTCTAAACGTTTTCATTTCTTCAGTTTTCCTCTCACTCTGTGGTTCTCCATCAATTTATTTTTCATCATTCTCTCATCTCATCCCTCCTTTACACGTATGCAATCATTGTATATTAAATGAGATGAAGTGAGGAGATGAGTAGAGCTGGGTTCAGGGTTGGTGACAAAGAAAATGAAATCAATCAACGATGGAGATAGATGTCCAAAGAAAAATATTTTGATGAAGTAGAGAAATGGTATTTTTGGGAAGAGTTGGGTGTCCAGAGAATGGTGAGAATAAAAATAGAAACCCATTGAAACATTGAGTGTAAACAGAATTCTTGGTAATATGAAATTTATCTTTCACATTCAAGCAGTCAAATCACATGAAAAGTTTAAGAAGGAACTATGTTGTTACTACTCTTAACCACTTGAGCTATACGTGTCACGAGAAGAGTGTTTATACAACAGTCATATGTAAAATTTAACCTTTTGTTGGACCTAAATGTTGAAACCCCACAAACTGAAACCACCAAATAAAGAATGCCCAATTGATACTCTGATTTTCATTAAAAGTCAACCTTTTTCAGCAACGAAGTTAGGTTAGCTTTGCTGGGGCACTGTTCAAGCAGACTACGGCCCTCTTAAGCTAATGAGCTAACAGCATAGACTTGAGGACAAATACTGTTTGTCTCTCACCAACTTCCCGTACCTTTTTTCTTTTAGATGAGATATTCTAAATTACTCTAAGTTACATGGAGAGAAATTCAAATTCGGATACTGGAAAATAGACACTACCGGAGTCAATTTGACTAACCTACATATGTCATATATGCATTTTTCACACAGACAAATATGAAATATTTCATATTTCATATTATTAATGTTTTCGTTATATAGTTTGGTGTGTTTTGGTCTTCTAGTGGTATTTTTCTATTCAATGTTCAAATTCTCAAGTTTGAATAACCTATCTTCCTTTAATCAAAAAAAAAAAAAAAAAAAAAAAAAAGAATAACCTATCTTCCATTAATAAAAATAATAAAAAAATATATTCAAATAAAAATATACTCAATGTAATATGATATGTATCTCCTTGAACAGGAAATTATATATACATTAGTTAATCTCTTGGCCTCGTCATATAAAGTGGCTTAGTTGACTCTTTTTCTTTTTTGGGTTATTAGCTTGGTTGACTTTGAACGGGAATGACCATCAACCATGCAACGCATGTATATGCAATGACAAAAATCACAGAATAATTTGATTTCACAAGATTTCTTGCTTCATTTTTGCTTCTCCGTTTCAAGAGTGTAGACACTTGGGAGTAGTACTTGTTTACCAAATAAAATATTGGCAGTACTTGGAAAAAAAAAAATGCAGTAACATACTCTTCAATAATGTCTCACAATGTTAGATCTTTCATAGTGAAAATTAAGTAGAAGAATGAGAAAGGGTTTAGGGACTGATTAGTTAGTGAGTGGGTCCCGATTGCCCATATTGAGAATGACCCGAACCTTTATTTATGTTAGCTCATTCCTAAATTGGTGTCTATTTTTATTGGAGCTGATTTTGTCAACCCTGGAAAGTTCAGTCCAAGTGGACGTGACATGCTCTCTCTTATTAAAAATGCTATACTTTTGTCCTCAAATTTGGACTCGTTAGGCCATCCCCAATGGGGGTTCTAAAATGGGCTGCACCACCTTTGGGCTCTAATAAATAGCAACTCTTTTTAAAAAACCATCCCCAATGGTATAATTTTGAGGCTCTAAAAGGTAGAGCCTAACCGGAGCTGAAGCTAAATCTGTGTACTCGGTTGCAGCCCCTGAAACCCGGTGGGGACCACATTTAGAAAAAGCTGCCAGCCCAACAGTTTTTCGGCTCACTTGCCTTGCGACTCAATAGAGTCATACTTGCCCATTTTGATAGTTGCTGACTACTTTTTCTATTTTTTTTAATCAATTGGCCAATTGCAACAAGCTTGTCCCTAGACCTGGCAAACGGGTCGTTTTAACGGGTTTTGGGTCGTGTTCGTGTTAACCCGTTAAGTTAACGGGTTGACACGACACGACCCGTTAAGCTAACGGGTGAGAAATACTAGATCCAAACACGACCCATTACAATTCGCGAATAACCCGACACGACCCGTTAAGAATAAACCCAAAAAAAAAAAAAAAAAAAAAAACCTTTACCCAACCAGCCAACAACCCCCTCTCTACCCTTTTTAGCCCAATTTTCATCTTTCATAAAGATAAAACAAGAGAAACAAAATAGTTGGTTGATTAGATTATTTATATATATAAAAAAGACAGAGAGGGAGAGAAGAAGAGAAGAAAAAAAAAGGAGAGAAGAGAAAGAGAGGGAGAGAAGAAGAGAAGAAAAAAAAAGGAGAGAAGAGAAAGAGATGAAGAGAAGAAGAAGAAGAAGAGGAGAAAAGAATGGAGGGAAGAAGAGAACAGAGAAAAAAGAGGGGTAGATGAGAAAGCCGATGGAGAGAGAAAGTAGAATGAAGGAAAAATAATATTTAAAAAAGAGAGAGAGATGGAAAGATGGAGATAAGGAAAAGAAGAAAGAATTTAAATTAAAAAAAAAGCATGCGTCTTTGTCTGTTGGTGTTGGGGATTTGAGATTTTTTATATAAATATTTTACAAAATTACAGAATTACCCTCCCTAACAGGTGGATGCGAATATTCGCGAATTGACCCGACACGACCCGTTAGCTTAACGGGTGGCTAACGGGTTCACCCGTTTTCAACCCGACCCATTAAGCTCAACCCAAATACTGATAATTTGGTGCGAATTCGTGTCGTGTTAACGGGTCGTATGCAATATTGCCGGGTCTACTTGTCCCATTGTTTTTTGTATTTTTTTGGGTAAAGTTAACTCAGGCTACAACCCTCAAGTTCTAAA
This sequence comes from Prunus kanzakura, assembly GCA_020521455.1. Classification (NCBI taxonomy): domain Eukaryota; kingdom Viridiplantae; phylum Streptophyta; class Magnoliopsida; order Rosales; family Rosaceae; genus Prunus; species Prunus kanzakura. Next base: position 124,775 of record BPUM01001054.1, read on the forward strand.
TGGCTAGGTTTATTTTTTTTTAACCATGTTTTCAAATCTTGTCCAATTTTTTTTTTTTTTTTGAGTTGAAATGTTCACAAAAAAAACACTAACGTAAATAAGTTAACAAAAAACAAAAATAGCACATAAATTAAATTATATCATAAAAAAAATATCAAACCCCTAATATAGAGCCCCGAATATAGAGCCTCTTACTGTGGGAGAGATGCCTTTAGAGCCCCAAAGATTCCATCGGAGCTCTAAATGGGGCTCTATAAACCTTTTTTAGAACCCCAACCATTGGGGATGGCCTTATACAGTATAGACTACTTTATTTATATACTTGGCTAAGAGTTCGATTATTTTCCTCCCATTCTCTTAAATGGAAATCATCTCTAGTTCTTTTCACCCCTAACAACATATGGAACTGCTGAGTTCATAACTTTTCTATTGTTTATCTTTTAATGCATAAAATTATATCTTGTTTTTTTACTGGGTAATTCAAAACTTGGAAACTCCTTCGACGACTTTACAAAAAAGGATTTAGGGTTTTTTTTGCTAAAAAGTCAGTATAGTATGAATACCTATTTGATACAATATAGGTTTTTTTTTTTAAATTTAAAAATTTATTGAAAGGATTTTTAATTATTTGTATTGGCATTTTTTTTTTTAAGGATAATAAGATTTGATTCTTCTCCTTTTAATTTCTTTTTTAGAAGAGATGTCAAAATATCGAGACATTATCATCCCAAATATATATATCAAGACATTTCTATCCCGTTTCGTTGTTTGTTTGGTTCAAAATATCGAGACATTACCATTCGAAATATAGTAAGTGGCCATTCTTAACGGTAAAAGATAACAAGATTAAGTCTTTACCTGCAAATTACAATAACTATTGAATTACAAAACGTAAATGGCAAGAATTGTATGGACTAAAGTGAAACTCTGAATTTTGCAGCCAAGGTCTTAGATTTGATTCCCACCTTTTCCAATATTACTTGTGTAAAAAAAAAAAAATTATTTATTTAAATGACTTATTATGTAACAAAAGAGATAAAGTTAGAGAAAACAAAATCGAAAAAGTTCTAAGAGCCCCAATCTTTTTTCTAGTGTGTGATACTTTTCTATATTTATTTATTGATGTACCTTGAGTGTTTTTTTCATTTGATTGCGTCTCATGTTCCTTATATTACTGGAAATACAACAAGCTAACACAAAATGTTAAAAATGAGAAAGGCAAGTCCCATTGAGAAACAATAAAACGAAAAAAAGCAACTTAATTAAGCATGCATTACGCGTGGGGATGTTTTATCCATGCTTTTGTTAGTGGCAAATGATCTTGGATCTTTCCATTCATACTTTTTATCCGTACTTTTATTAAAAAGAATAAGAAAAGTATGAGAGATGAAAATGAAGAAAGCCACACATAAGCCATAAACTTACTTTTTGATGCTAAAGTTTGTATAAAATTATTTATATTTTTCATTTTATGAACTGCACAGCCTACATTATCTCTCTTTAGGGGTGGGCACAATTTTGGATCAACTCGACCGAATCATTCAATTTGATCATAAATGTGTGGGTTTTGAGTTTTAAAAATCATAAATTTGTACAAATTGGGTTATAGGTTGGAACTAAAACTTAAAAATTGGCACTATTAATTTTGCCACAGAATTCTCAGAGGTTTAATAATTTGCTTCTACAAATACCATGATCGTTTTGGGAAATCTCTCTTTCTGGAGGCAGATTCCAGAGCTGTTTAAGGGAAATTCCTAGTCGAGCTACCGATGTTCATGATAAGGAAAAGGGAATCAAGATTACTAAGAAGGATTGGGAAAAGTTGAATGTACAATTGCTTCATACAACAATTTTCCTACTGCTGCTGGATTGGCTTCCTCAGCAGCTGGTTTTGCTTGTCTTGGTAACGGATAATACCCTATTTTAGATCATATTATTGTTAATTTGTTATATGATTAGTGCCTTAACTTTGAGAACTCATGACTGTTAATAATGTTAGTTGGGTGCTGGATTAATCATTCTTTGCCAATAGATAGTAGTTAAGCAATGAGCATATCATAGCTAAGCCTCTTGTTTACACCATAATGAACGGCCAATCAGAGAGAGAGACGTGGACAGGATCGAACCTGGTCAAAGTCGCATTCGGCACCCAGTGCCTGGTCAACGTTGCCTTCGGCAATATGGCTACCGATCCCTCCATTAGGGCAACGCCCACTCTCAGGACACGTGGCGCACTCACAATCGACGTCCACTGTCCCACATCGAAATTCTACATCAAGTGCACACCTCCCAAGGCCTATAAAAGAGGCCAGCTACCCCAAGATAAAGGTAATCAGAACGTACGGCATACAAGCCTATTGATCTGTCAGTTAATCTTTCTTAATCCCGAACTTACTTAAGCATCGGAGAGCCTACCGCCGGTACCACACCGGTGCCCTAGGTCTTACCGAGCGATCTCTTATTTTGCAGATCTAGCTCCCTACCGAGGCTTCAGGCATTCCGAAGACTCAAAATTACTAAGTTGACCCTCTAAGTCAGAGAACCACTTTTTGGCGTCAACAGTTTGGCGCCGTCTGTGGGAATCGTTAAAACAAATCGACCCTTTGTCCCAAACATATGGGGACCACTGAAAAAACTACGTTCGGATCGGTACAGGGGATGCCGTATGGTATGCCAAGCGGGGTAAGCCCAGCTCCACAACCATACACACCGGCAACTAATCCTCTTGTACTCCAACCCACTGAAAATGCGGAGCTTCTAGCCCAAGTCGTGTCCCTTCGGCAGGACATGGCTAGGTTACAGGAACACAACACCTTCCTCTCAAACAGAGTGGATGAGACACAGCAACAGCTGAACCAGCAGCAAACGCTGAACATACAGACGTCCGAGAGCGTACAGACTCCCCGTCGGCAGAGGAAAGGCAAGAAGGCAGCGAAGGCAACGCCTGCGCTATCTAAACAGCTGATAGTCCCAGCGCCAAAGAACAGGCCCCACGGGCCGGACAGGGTCTATTCCGATTGTCGCCATAGGCTGCTGGATCGGGAAGACGAACGACGAACCGAACGGCAAGAATCGCCGATCAGAATCAATGCGCGCCTAAACGATTCCCGCCTAAGGGATCTAGGGAGGAAATCTCCTATACGAAGGATACCGGTTCTGGAGTCCACGGCTGAATCTGACAAAGATTACTCCCCATCCGCCGACCGGTCATCATCTTACCGTTCGGAAACCCCGACGAAATTCTCTGATGTGAACCCTGTCGGGTCCCAGCAACGATCGGTACACCATGTTGCCGAGGCGATACCAGACAGAGACCCCGTCATCCGCCTCCTTCTTCAGAGGGTACAGAAGATGGAGGACGATAGGACACGCTCACAGGAGCCAGACTGGGGAAGGCTTCGGCCAGGACCCTTCACCGAGCGCGTAAGACACTCACGGCAAGACCGGGACGTCCAGCCCCTACGCATAACCCCTTACACTGGAGTAGAGGATCCCCTGATGCACCTCCACTCTTTCCAATCGGCTGTAGGGTGCCGAGGGCTAAGCGACGAAGGACTATGCCTGCTGTTCCCCTCTTCGCTCACAGAGGCGGCTCTGAATTGGTTCTACCGATTGGAACCAGGAACGGTGGATTCCTTCGACGAACTGAAGCAGATCTTCCTGAACCATTTTATGATTCAGACAGACAGATTGTACTCTGCCGATGACCTGTATAACATTCGGCAGGGAGATGATGAACCACTGCGCGAATATGCCGTACGTTTCAGCCATGAGTACTCGAGATGTCCGGACACCGATGACAGGGCAGCCTACGGCGCCTTCAAGAGTGGCCTACGGTCATCACACTTTCGGTATCTGGTGCACAGCAGCAACTGGCGTACGTACGATGAACTCATGAAGCAAGCGGCAATCCACGCAAAGGCCGAATACTTCAACTCGAGGGCCGAGCCCACGGCTCGGCAGGGAGAATACATACAGCGATCCTCCACGACACAGGCATCACCGTTCGTACCAGCGGCGCAAGCTGTCGAATACCCTGACAGCCATAAGCGCAAAGATACCGGAAGCTCCCAGAGGGGGCATTCCAAGAAAAATAAGAACAAGTACGGTAGGGACAACTACCGAGCACCGCTGCCAGCCCATAACCAAGGAACGGAAGTGTTCACCTTGCTCAACACCTCCTACGAGGCAGTACTGATGAACGAAAACGAGATAATTCCGAAGCCCACCTTCCGGAAGCCCAGTCGGCAGGATGGCCGAGACACAGGGAAATTCTGCCGATACCATCAGCAGAACAGCCACAATACCGAAGACTGTATAAGTCTGCGAAAAATCGTCGAGCAGCTGATTCGAGAAGGCAAACTGGATCAGTACATAGCCAGGCCGCAGCAGGCGCCGGTACCGAACGTCAATCGGCAGATCAACATGATCAGCACGATCAGCGGTGGTCCAACCCTCACCGGGGGATCTAACCGTTCGATGAAGCAATACGTCAGAGCGGCACAGTACCCTCAGGTCCTCGGCATTAAGAGCAGCCGGCACGCAAAGATGCCGAAGGTCAGGTGGGAGCCTATCACTTTCTCTGAGGAAGAAGAAGAAGGAATCATCTACCCACATGACGACCCTATGATCATCCGAGCCGAGATCGCCGAATTCGACGTCGGACGAGTTCTAATCGACACTGGCAGTTCGGTAAATGTCATCTTTGCCGATGCATTCAGAGAACTCGGGATAGATAACAGCCAGGTCAACCGGAAGCTCTCGCCTCTTCTCAGCTTTTCGGGAGACTTAGTCCAGCCAGTCGGCAGTGTCAGCTTGCCAATTGCCTTCGGCGTGGCCCCACGGAGGACCATGGTCTACGACCAGTCCCTCGTGGTGGACTGCCCAACGGCATACAACGTCATAGTTGGCCGAACGGCACTCACAGCAATCAAGGCCCACTTATCACCCCACATGCTGCTCATGAAATTTCCAACCTGCTTCGGCACTGGGGCAATCAGGGGCGATCAGTTGAGCGCTCGGAACTGCTACGCTACGGCGCTGAAATCGGCAGCTCCTCAGAAGCAAAAGGAGACCCTGACTGTCGTAGACTTGCCGAACGGCAATGAACCAGTAGATGATCCAAGGGAGGAAATGCCCACTCCAGTGGCACAACCTGCCGAAGATCTGGAAACCGTGGCGCTAGACGAAAGCCAGCCGGAACGGTGTGTAAGAATCGGCACCATGCTGAACGCCACCCTCCGTGCCGAATTCATCCAGTTCCTTCGGCAGAACTCTGAAGTCTTCGCCTGGTCTTACAACGACATGCCGGGCATATCTCCCGAAGTCATCAACCACAAGCTCAGCATCTCACCAGCCTTCAAACCCGTCAGGCAAAAGCGCCGATCCTATGATGCCGAACGGTATGAAGCTATGAAGAACGAGGTGGACAAGCTCATGACCATAGGCTTCATTCGGGAGGCTATATACCCGGAATGGCTGGCTAACTCAGTCATGGTTCGGAAGGCAAAGGGCGGATGGCGAATGTGCCAAGACTATACCGACCTCAATAAGGCCTGTCCGAAGGACAGCTTCCCGTTGCCTCGCATCGACCAGCTGGTAGACGCCACTGCCGGTCACGAGCTGCTCAGCTTCATGGATGCATACTCTGGATACAACCAGATCTTCATGCACCCTGCCGATAGCGAACACACGGCGTTCATAACAAACAAAGGCCTATACTGTTACAACGTCATGCCGTTCGGCTTGAAGAATGCCGGAGCGACTTACCAGAGATTGATCAACCGAATCTTCGCTGAGCAGATCGGCAGTACCATGGAGGTATACGTGGATGACATGCTAGTAAAGAGCCGAACGGCAGGAGAGCATCTGAAAAACCTATCACTCATGTTCAGCATCTTGAAGGACTACCGAATGAGACTCAACCCAACAAAGTGCGCCTTCGGCGTATCTTCCGGGAGATTCCTCGGTTTCATGATCAGCCAGAGGGGTATCGAAGCAAACCCCGATAAAATTAAAGCTATAATCAACATGGAGGTGCCGAAGACACAAAAGGACATCCAGAGCCTTACCGGACGAGTGGCGGCCCTCACTCGCTTCATCTCCAAAGCCACAGATAAGTGCGCACCGTTCTTCAAAGCCTTGAAAGGGGGCAAACACCATATCGAGTGGACTGCCGAATGCGACAAGGCATTTCAAGACTTGAAGGACTACATGGCAAGGGCGCCGCTACTGTCTAAACCCCTACCGGGAGAAATTTTATCCCTGTATCTATCGATATCACATACTGCCGTTAGTTCAGTACTGATACGGGTCCCAGAGAAGGCGGAGCTACCGATCTTCTATGTCAGTAAGGCCCTCCAGGGGGCAGAGTCTCGGTACCCCCCACTCGAGCAGCTGGCTTTCGCCCTGGTCGTTTCCGCCCGGCGGTTGAGGCCCTATTTCCAGGCCCACACCATCATCGTTCTAACCAACCAACCCCTCCGGCAGGTTCTCCAAAAACCTGAAACGTCCGGTAGGCTGGTGAAATGGGCGATCGAGCTCGGAGAATTCGACGTACAGTTCAAGCCCAGGCCTGCCGAGAAGGGGCAAGCCGTGGCAGACTTCATTGCTGAACTAATGCCTTTGGAGGCTTCTAAACCAGAGAAAACCCCTCCATTGGAAGGCCTACCGAACGGTAGCCGGTTAGACCAATCCAAACCCATCTGGATCCTACATGTGGACGGCTCGGCAAACCAGCAGGGATGCGGAGCCGGTCTTGTACTCACCGCTCCCGATGGAACCAAGATGGAGTATGCAATCAGATTCAGCTTCCGAACGTCCAACAACGAGGCTGAATACGAAGCCCTCTTAGCCGGCCTTCGGCTAGCTAAGAGCATGGATGCTCGGCATGTCAGCGTCTACAGCGACTCACAGCTCATAGTGAACCAGGTGACTGCCGATTTCGCAGCAAAGGACGCGTCAATCACAGCATATCTCACAGCGGCACATCAACTGCTGAACAAATTCCAGGCCTATGAGATTCGGCAGGTTCCCAGATCGGAGAACAGCCACGCCGATGCGCTAGCCCGCCTAGCTTCGGCAATCAACGACAAAATTGGCCGACAGGTCCCTGTCGAGATCTTGGCCCAGCCAAGCACTACCTCCGTTGACGTATGTGCCGTTCGGTATGAAGATACCTGGATGTCAGCAATATACTCATACCTTGCAAACGGTACCCTTCCTGAGGACAAGGCACAAGCAAGAAGGCTCCGTTACCGATCGGCAAGGTACATCATCATCAACGATGTTCTGTACAAACGTGGCTACACCACTCCGTACATGAAGTGCATTACCGAAGAGCAGGGCGAATACGTCCTACGGGAGATCCACAGTGGTGTCTGCGGCGATCACTCCGGTTCCAGATCCCTGGCCCACAAGGCCTTCCGGCAAGGCTACTATTGGCCGTCAATACATCGGGATGCAATAGCCAAGGTTAAAAAGTGCGACAAATGCCAGCGGTTTGGCAATATTCCGCACCTGCCTGCCGAACCTCTAACACCGATCGTAAGTCCTTGGCCGTTTGCCCAATGGGGACTTGACCTAATCGGCCCGATGCCGCAGGGCAAAGGACAGGTCAAGTATGCAATAGTTGCCGTGGATTATTTCACGAAGTGGGTTGAGGCCGAGGCCTTAGCCACCATAACGGCAGCAAGGGTCGAGGAGTTCGTCTGGACCAACATCTGTTGCCGCTTCGGCATCCCCTACGCCATCATCACTGATAACGGCAGGCAGTTTGATTCGGGACTCTTCAGGCAGTTCTGCACCCGCCTCAAGATCAACTTGTTCTTCGCCTCTCCAGCTCACCCTCAGTCAAACGGCCAGGTGGAAGCCGTAAATAAAATCATCAAGAAACTCTTGAAACGGCAACTCAACAGTGCCAAGGGCGCCTGGCCGGAGAAGCTTCCCGAAGCTCTATGGGCCATACGAACATCTTACCGAACCTCCACAGGGGAAACTCCCTTCAGCCTTGCATTCGGCTCGGAAGCCGTAGTCCCAGTAGAAATCGGCGAGTCATCCTACCGAACGGAAAGTTTCGAGCCGAAGGCAAATGAAGCCGCAGTGGCGCTAAGCCTGGACTTGATTGAGGAACGCCGAACGGTAGCCAACCTTCGGAATGAAGCGTACAAACAGCGCGTCTCTCGGTACTACGACTCTAGGGTCAGGCCCCGCTCCTTCAGAATCGGAGACTGGGTTATGCGCGAGGTCTCGCTTGCAACCAAAAACCCAACGGAAGGAACCCTCGGACCTTCCTGGGAAGGACCCTATGAAGTCATCGGCATCCTCAGATCGGGAACCTACAGACTCCGAGGCACGGATGGGAAGACCCTCGGTCACCCATGGAACGTGGAGCACCTCAAGAGTTATTTCAAGTAAAGCCCCCTAGCCAACGGCAGGAGGAATTTGTATTTTTGCCTACGGCACTTATATATATAAAATGAGATTATTCAGAATTACGCACGTTCGGAACATCATAGCCTATCGGCGTCTTTTTCAAAAAAATTTCGGTAGGGCTCACTATAACGAGCCACAGCAACATTGCCAACGGCAATTAAAAGCTACAATCGACAAACTTACTATCGATCATTATGTACGCGCCAACGGCAGTACGGTGCACCAGAATTACCCACGGTAACCTGATCGCTCTCGGTATCCTTGACTTGCCCACGGCAATCCTATGGACGAAGGCTATTGGGGCCTCGATCCTACCAATGCCTATGAAACTTGGGTTCAGGCAAGAACTTGCGAGCCAACGGCAGCACCGTAACTCTGGGTTTATCTACCAACGGTAGAAACACTTTGCTAATCTAAAAGCAAATCTAACTCCTGAATGGCCAACGGCCTAAAGTCAATAATTTATCCTAGACAGTTATGAGCCTACGGCAATAACAAGAATGGATGAATTTACAAAGCATAATACACAAGTAATAGAAGCAAATATTACTTAAATTAAAAAATGCCCTCGGCATTAAGGTGTTCAAACATTTGGCCAACGGCCATAATAATACAAAAAAATTATTACAAAATTCTAGTGGCTCAGGCCTCGGCAGTGTGGTCTCCCTGGCCGTCGGCAGTCTCAGTCGCGGCGTCGACAGTGGCGTCAGGAGGACCCTCGGCATCGGTACCCTCGGCATCTTCGGGGGCATCCTCCCCCTCGTACTCCTCAATCATCTCTTCGGTAATACCTTCCGGCAGAGGAGGGGGATCGGCAGCAAAATTCAGGTTCAGCTTTTGCCTAGGGTTGAACCGCTTGAAACGGTAGATGAGGTCCGCCATCTCAGAGGCCACCTCATTGTCCACCAGGGAAGTGAACTCAGTGGAGGAACGGTAGTCCCTGATCGCCCCTCTAACGGCAGCCTCAACCTCTGCCGCCTTCGTCCGCTCGGACGCCTCCAGTGCCGCCTGCACCGCCAGCTTTGCCTCCTCGGCATCCTTGGCCGCCCGCTCTGCGCCATCCAGAGCCTCGCGCATCTCGGCAAGCTTGGCCTCATGCGCCTGGATCTGCCGTTCGGCAGCATGCATATCCTGCACGAGGCTCGCGTGGTCCTGGAGGGCCTTTGCAGCATCGGCAACCTTGGCGCGGCCGTCCTCGTACATCCGTTTGGAGCGCTCGGCAGCATTGATGGCCCTTTTCATGCACAGCCACATGTCCATCGATGCCTGAAAAATTGAGCCACAGGTTAGTGCCGAACGAAAAATAACAACAATAAAAAGACTGAGAAATTAGAGGCTTACCGTGGCCTGAAGACGGAAGGCGCGCCCCGCCTCTTCCCGAAGGGCCCTCTTCAGTAGCTCATCAATCTCGGACAGTTCCATCTGCGAGCCCACGATCATGTGGTTCGCGAACTGGACCGTCTTCGAAGGACATGCCAGCGTCACGGCTTCGGTAGGACCCCCCTCCTCCTCGACGGCAAATATGGCCCTTGGAGGATCGGTAAGGCGCACCCTTTTGGGGGTGGAAGCAGCATCAAGGTCCACCGTCAGGGGCCGTTTCCCTGACGCCTTAGAGGAAGTGGCGTCGGCAGCCACGCCAGGGCTGGGTAAGGGCTCGTCAACCGGCACCCTTCGGCCTCCAGGCTCGGCAGTGCGCTGCCTCTGCCGTTCGGAAAGAGGCTGCTCATCTAGGTCTGCCTCAGAGACCCGTTCGGCAGAAGCCTCTGGCTGCCGTTTCTGTTTCTTGCCCTTGGCAATCACCCCGAGGCGCCGCTTCGAGGTCTCGGACATCTTCTTGACCTCGGCGTTCTTCCTCTCCTCGGTCACTGCACAAGGACAGGAGAAATCGGTAAGTAAGGTATACCGAATGATAAACAAAAAAAACAACACAAGGAAGCAAGTGAACTTACTCTCGGCAGGGCTAGCTAGGCGTGCTTTGATGAGATTCGCGGTGAAAAGGAACTGTGGGTATTCCCTGTCACCGGCAGGAACCTTCAACCTCACCTGGTCTATCTGCCGAAGCTCTGACTGGGTTGCCGTTGGTTGCTTCAATTTGCCTACAAAAATAACGAAACAAGTTAGTCCTCTGAAGGAAGAAAATTGATCTACCGATCGGCATGGCAGCAACCTACCGGCAATCTGGAAAGTGTTTGGGATAGTGAAGCGAACGGGAACTCCCGAAGGCGATTCCCAATCGCCGGAAAGTAGCACCCGCCGATTCCTCCAGGACTTCTGAGAAGTCGGCACAGCATTCAAAAAGTGGCCCCTCTCGAAGGCCCTGAGACAGTTCGCCTGAACCCAGCCACCATGATCGGCACTCTTGGATTTGGTGATGCTGTACAGATGAGAGAACTGCTCGTACGAAGGCCCCTCTTCACCGGCAATTCCGAATGCCGTTACTACCCCCATCAGAACGGCCCAGAAGTTCGGATTGAACTGGCCAGGGGCATACCCAATCTGGGCCAGGATCCTTTGAACTGGGGCCTGCAACGGCAACTTAACGCCCTGCTGAAGGACGTCAGTGAAGAATGCAACCTCACCATCCTTGGGGTTGCTCAGGGACTCGGTAGGGCCAAGGATCCTCATCCCTACCGAATGAGGAATCATGTAATCAGCCCTAATCTTGGCCAACTCACGGTAGGTCAGCTTATTTGGCGGCAGGTAGTCTACGTCAAACAACTGCTCTTTCGCCACTCCCATCGGCACCCTTGGATTACCGCTGCTCACTATCGTTACCTTCGGTATGGGGATTGCCTCAGATGACTCTCCACGACCAGAAGTGGAGGCCTCCGGACGGTGACTGGACGATGCCTCCGGCATCCTAGTTTCCTCCTCCCGAGGCTCGAAACGCGGACCCAGACCAGTCTGCCGACCGTCAGTATAGACAACCGCCAACGGCAGGGGCTGACTAGTCATGAGCCCCTTACCGATTCCATGGGTGGGCGCCACCCTATATCTCTCGCCAACTACCTCTACTTCAGAACCACTACCGCTATCGGTATCCTGTTCCGAATCCTCACCATCGGTAGCCTTTCCCCTATCTGGAGACTCGTCTTCGAAAGCATTGGGCTCACTCTCGAACCCTGACTCGCTATCAGACATCTACAAAAACAACGGAAGGAAACTAAGGGCCATGCAGAGAGCTATCCTACCGATGCCTACGTCTCTACCTATGGCAACTAGACTACCGAACCACACCCCACTTGCATAAAGTTCTAGTCTAGTTCAAACCAAGGAAAGACGTACGCATAACGAAAGGAAAGAAAAGGAAAGGTTACAGGACGGTACCTTGTGAGAACTGGGGTAAAGGGACGAAAATCGCTTCGCCTTCCGAATGCTTTCGCCGGAAATTGCCTAGATTGCCGTTTGATCTCGCCTGAAATCGCCTCTGTTACCGTTTCCTCTCGCCGGAAATCGCCTGGACAGAGCTCTTGCTTCACTCACAAATGCAAAGTGAGATTCGCCTCAGAGACCCCTCCTATTTATATGGCGAGGGACGCAACGGTACGCCTCGAAAAACCAAACGGCGCATTAATGGCGCCGCTCCGCGTGATTTGACATGCCACGCGTCGTGCGCGAAGTGGAACCTCTGACAGCATGCTGGGTACAGAAGACGAAGCGTCACTCTGTCCCATCACTGCCCCTCTCTACGCAAAGGATGCGAAAGAAAAAATCAGACTCGCCCAAGTCAATGAAGAATCGGCAATTCCCCTCGGAACCCAGTCAACGCACCAAGAGGCTGCCGAACGGTAACCCTGGCAAGTGACGCCCCACGATGGATTGCCGAACGGTAACCCTCCAAGAGGCGACCCCCCAGGCTCCTCGGCAGATCTCTTCTTAAATCGGCACCTGGACAAGGCCCCAGCGCGCCCCCCTTTACAGCCTACCGAACGGTAAGGCAACCCTAGCGGCCACTGAAGAACGAACAAGTCCCCAGCCGAGAAATCTCACCTGAAGACTTGGGGGACTCCTGTTTACACCATAATGAACGGCCAATCAGAGAGAGAGACGTGGACAGGATCGAACCTGGTCAAAGTCGCATTCGGCACCCAGTGCCTGGTCAACGTTGCCTTCGGCAATATGGCTACCGATCCCTCCATTAGGGCAACACCCACTCTCAGGACACGTGGCGCACTCACAATCGACGTCCACTGTCCCACATCGAAATTCTACATCAAGTGCACACCTCCCAAGGCCTATAAAAGAGGCCAGCTACCCCAAGATAAAGGTAATCAGAACGTACGGCATACAAGCCTATTGATCTGTCAGTTAATCTTTCTTAATCCCGAACTTACTTAAGCATCGGAGAGCCTACCGCCGGTACCACACCGGTGCCCTAGGTCTTACCGAGCGATCTCTTATTTTGCAGATCTAGCTCCCTACCGAGGCTTCAGGCATTCCGAAGACTCAAAATTACTAAGTTGACCCTCTAAGTCAGAGAACCACTTTTTGGCGTCAACACCTCTGTTTCTACTTGCAGTTTTTGCCCTCGCAAAGTTAATGAATGCGAATGAAGATCACAGCCAACTTTCTGCTACTGTAATCAATCTGAGATTTTAATAAGCCATCGCAATCTGACTAAGTTTTACAGAATACTTAACACAATAGTAAGTGCTGATATCGACCCTGAAGAACATCTCCTTGACAGTAGCTTAATTGATTTTGACAGAGCAAGCCTCCTTTATGCCATTGGGAATAATAATGTGTCCATTGATCTGCCCGCCCACATTTTCCGAGCCATTTGCCTGGCTGCAACCCCAGACGACTACTACGAAACTCATTCCCTGCCTTTTGGGTCGTTGATCACTAGGTTTGCCATGGCGTCTAAGGTGCGAATTGATCCTACGGATCAGCTTAAACAACTTATGCCACCTATCAACTAGATGATGTTTCATAATGATGAGACAGATGAAACAAGTGAAGAATCTGTTGTTGGATTTACTCCTCCTACTGCACCTGCTTCGGAGCTAAGTCCTCCACAGCTTAATCAGCCTCCTCTGTCCTCCACAGCTTTATATTTTTTATCTAAAGGACCTCTGAGTTGACAGCAGGAACTGATTCAGCCTAATACTGTAAAAGAATCGTCCCTTGAATATCTTTTTATGTACAGGTGGTAAGAATATTTTCGGGTTTTTACTGGTGGAAGGAAAGTAATAAACTTGAAGTTAGCAACTAGCACCGAATGCTTCTGTGGTTAGTGATTTAGTATTAAAGAGAAGCTCTGTTTCTGATCATATATGTAAGATTGATTTTGATTGCATTAATTAGTAAAAAAGATAAGCTCTGTTTTAGATCATATATGTATTCTTTTAGTCAACTAATGAGATGGGGTGGTTAACATTTATTTAAGTGTGACTGCAACAGTTTTGAGTGATGAATTTTCCTATTTTCACTAGGGAGCTGCCTTTGAATTTGATATTTTCGGGAGTGATTCGATGCTTTTCTCTCTTTCGAAAACTTAACAAAATTAAATATTCACAATATTCCCCATCTTCTGTATTATAAAAATGAAACTGCTTCTACATGTGATTATGAACTCCAACACATCTTGTGTCCTTGTCGTTGTAATAGTCAGCAGTTAATGCACTTCTTTGCTGCTTTACTGGATGTTTTTTATGCTTTACTTTCTCTCTGTTATTGTGCTAAAGAAAATATGGAGGTTAAACAAGAAAATGATGAGAATTTTATTCCCAAATCACATACTTCGAAACATCTATCAACTTTAATTTCCGGCTTGCATCCAAATAAGAAAGCGAAAAAGGATCCATTGGCACAAGCAATTGGTGAGGCGGCAGACTCACAAAAGGAGTTTTCGGCAAGTCAAATGAACCGCAACTCAGAGGAGAGGATGTACTTGCAGTGGTCTCAAAGATACCGAACCTCAGTAGATTGCAAGTTTTGAAGGCCGTACACATGTTATTGAATACTAAACCAGAAGAGGTCTTTCTACTCAAATATCTTCCTGATGATGAGAAGACAGAGTGGATAATACTGCTTATTAGTCAATCCTGGGTCTAACTTTCTTGATAAATGATACTGAGCCAATTATTTCTCAGGGGTTTAAAGTTTTGCATAGAGACTAGAGAGTCACTTATCAGCATTTACTCTCTCTCTCTCTCTCATTGATCCAGTATTAGGAGTGATCTTGCATTTTATTCTTTTCATATACAATATTATTTATATCCTTTTATGTCCTTTTACACACACTGAGCTTCTTGACATGTTATGGGCTTTTAATCATGCTTCAAAGACATACTTTAAATCCATTTATATATCTTCTTTATCTATTTATTTCTCTTGTTTGAGAGGAGGTATTATTTCTCTTGTTCATTATAGGTTCTTTTGTAATTCACATATATAAATCGAATGAGTTTCAATAAGAAAGTGTAGCCGATTACTGCAATATACAGAAGGCTGTCTCATCTGAAAGTAAAGCACAAGTGTGTGTGCTCCATGGACAGCTTGATAGGTTGAGGAAAGGAAGAAACCACAAGAGCAATGAAGGCAATTATGTTTCACCACTTATACCCCGGGATGATCCACAGAACGAAATGGAAAACCACGTCTTGATTTGTCACTTGAAGGAAATCATTGTAAACCAGCCAGCCAGATGCACCAACAGAGTGCCTGTTGCGCTCCAAAAAGATCACCCTTCCGCCGGTGAGGCAGCACAACAAAGCAATTTCCCTTTGCATTTCCCTCCACTCCTGCTACAAATTCATGCTTATAACACAACGTAAGGTGCCGACACACTAATTATCTCAAAAAAACCAAAAAAAGAATTGGCATAGCTTGGAAGTATTAAACACTTTGGGATAGGCATCATGATCATTTTCTTGAAATTATGACATATTTTGGTATGCTAAAATCAAACACTAGTGTGTCGGGACCTTTGCCTTTAAATAAAAATTAAAAATTAATAATATATATATATATATATATATATATATATATATATAGCGTTGAAAAGGAAGCAATAGTCTAAACTAGATGAGAGTGTGGTTTCTCACATACACTACCAAGATGCCATGAAGGTTCGAACCTGAGACCATTAGTCTGCAAATCAAATTTTTTTTCTTACCAGGAACAGTTAATCATTATTGTCTTAGATATGTCTATTGAGATTTTAAATTACCCCATTCACCTAAGTACCAATTTCACCTTCTCTTCTTCTTTTGACTTGTAAGTCTACTTTTCTTTGTAGTGTATTTAAGACTAGAAAAAGACGAGCCCATATTTGACTAAAACAATTAAGTCATCACTTGTCTACTTCCATCATGAAGAGAGTTTTTTTTTCTTTAATTGTTTTTTCCCACAGACTGGTATTGACTGAGAAAGAGTCTGGAGTACGTTCTATAACTAGAGGATTTCGTAAGATTAACTCCTCATTGAATGTTACAGCACACAAGCGCACACCCTGCATACTGAAGGTGAAAGATCTACACTTTGGAAGCCCCCCTCCCCCTCCCCTAGATATTTAGGAGAAAAAAAAAAGGAAAAAGTATAGAATGAGGGGAATAAGAACCAAAGCTACTATTTCTTTTTTGGGTATACAAGCGATAGTCTCTGAACTCAGTAAACTAATGTAATTTACACGGAAAGGGTTTTGAACTTCGGTGTAAGGGGTAAGCTCACCGTCCTATCCAATTAGCCTAACCCACATTTGCAGATATATACAAATACAATGATATAGTCCAAACTACTCTAAATCTAAACTACTATATTACTTTCCTTTTATAGTCAATACATATGACTTTTGCCCTTCAAACTAATTATGTCTTACCTACAACCCATTATTTTATTTTATTTATAAATAAAACCCAATGATTGGATCCGACTCATCAATTTACCTAATTAAACTTAAAAATCTGATTTATTGTATTTTTTTAGATTAAAAAAATTAATTATGGATAATTAATCTACCTATACAATCTCGGCAAATTCTTATACCTACAAAATATAGGTAAATTGGTACCCTTTTTTAATTTTATAAATAACGTGCCTATTTTTTCATAACTAATGTACCTATTTATTTTATAGAACTAATTCAATAGTAACGTTTTTAAAAAAAATATAGAAATAATGTACCTATTTTCTTATAATTAATGTACCTTTTTTCTTTAAAAATATTTACGTATTTTATATATAGATAATTTACCCTGATTGAGAATTGCTCATCGTCTTCAGAATCTCGCCCTTATTCTGACTGAGAATTGCTCCTCAACCTATCAATATGCATCTCACCACCCAAGCTCTCTTTCTTCACTGGGACCGTGTTTTGTTCTTTAGGGGTTTTTTTTTTTTCTTTTTTTTATTTAATTTTTAAAAAAAAATCATTTTTGTTGTTGTTTAATTTTTAAACTTGTGTTTTTTAATAACCATTATATTATCATTTACATTTAAGGGTGGGTGACCACAAATTCCTTGGACCATAGGAGTCCAGAAGAACGGGACCGAGTAATTCATATACTAATCATTTAACGAGCAACAAAACAAATCAAATCAAAGAATCTGAATGCAAAATGAAGGAAGCTGCTCCGAAACTCTATGATCAGATATGCAACACTAAATATACTTAAGTGTTTCGTGATCATCACTATAATAAGAGAAACTTTCGTGTGTAATTGCAAGACCCCATGTTTAACCTAAATTATAGGGGCATTTCAAAATAGACTTGGTCAATAACCAAACTCTCATATTATAGTTGTTGAATAAAAACCCAATATTCATTTATTAGTATCAATAAATATATAAGTATTATATTAATATTAGGTTGAGTAGAGATATTTCCATATGTTTCACTTAAGTCAAGTTCACATTTGCAAGAAGATATTTGTAACTTGTGCCCAGGGTATGGGATGCAAAGCCATTGATTGAGTGGACACGGGAAGACACCTTACTAAGTCAAGTCAAGTCAATACCTGCAAGTTAGTTGGAGCATGCATTGAAAGACAAATCACCATATCAAGTCTAAGTCACAAGTCTTCATTTATCTTTTTCCACATAGTGACATGAATTAAATGCGCATGTGCAAAGACTTAAAAGTCTGTTTTACACTCAAGTATGTAGACTTAACAGTCTTTTTGTGGAACCAAAAAATCAAAAAGACTTTACAGTCATCATGAGTTTGCATACGAAGACTTCAAAGTCTACTTGATGATAGCCGTCCACAGCAAGCTCCCTGCCCAACGTTATAAATTACTAAGATGGACAAAATGCTAAATAAAATTTAAGGAGTATCTCTTTTTCACGTGTCATTTTTTATTGACCGGAGAAATATGTGTATCCGCAGATCCCGCATTGATTGTGTTAGTAATTTCCTTTGCATCTAAAAAAATTTTATTTAACCCTAAAAAAAAAAATATTACTCCATCTTGAAATGTTTCCCCTTAAACTTGTTTGCCACACTAATCACAAGGTATACTAGTAAATGTTTCAAACCACCTAGGATAATTTTTTGGGAGATTCACTATTATACCCAATATAAGAGCTCAAATTATAAAAAAAAAAACCCTATATGAAATGGACTTTAGAACACACCCAAAGCCCATTTACAACATAACAAAAAGGCTTTTAACTTCTTTTAAATTACAAAATTGTCATTGATTTCTTAAAACAAACCCAACCCAAAAACCTCATAAAAAAGCCCAAAACACTCAATAGGGTATCAAAGTAATTTAATAATCAAAATTAAATTCAATAGATCCGGCTGTCATTTTTTGGGTTTATTTATAAAAATTAAATGGTGTGGGGTTTATTTATAGTTTTAGTGCTAAGAATGGGTAAATATCTCTAATTTTTTCAAGCATTATTGTAGAGATAGCAATATAGTGCTATTCCCGTTACAAAAAATGTTTTTCCTTTTGAATGATACATTCATATGTATTTGAAATTGAACCTACATATACAGGGTGATTGTCCACATGGCATGGTATGAGAGCATCATTGAGCTATGTCACTATTCAGCAAAACAGTATGCTGTGTCACCGAGCGTACACAATTCTTTTTATATTAAAAAATTAACCAAAATTTTAAAAATAGTATTTTTATTTTATTGAAATTAAAAAATAGTAGTATGAACACTACATCTATCATCCTCTTTTTTCCAGCAAAAGAAATCTTAGTAGATCTTTCTCTGCAAACTCTTCATCATTTCTAACTAGTCTAATCGGACAGTCAACACCTACTTGACGTGTGAGTTACATATGGCTGTGGAGACTTAAAAGTCTTCAAAAATTCTACAATGCGCCAGGTGTATCAATGCGCCATAAATTAAACCTAATTTGTACGTTGTATAGTTTTTTTCTTCTTCTTTTTAGAAATTTTGGTATAGTCCACTTATGATGACATAAATGAAATTGGACCTATATCTAAGAGCTCTTTTTTATAAATTATAACTAGAGAGTTCTCCTCATTACAGGTTACAAGATGCCACCCTATATTCTTATTTTTTGTTGGACCCACCCTCGACTCTTAAGTAGAAAAAACCTAAACTTCGTATAACATTAAGAAACAAAAAATTAAAATTAAAATAACAAGGTGCTAAGAAGCAAAACCCTTCAAAGAAATATAACAGTAAATATAATTAAGTGTATGATAAGTTATCCAACAGTAAATATAATTAAGTGTTTCGTGATCATAACTATAATACGAGAAACTTTCTTCTGTAATCGTAAGACCCCATCTAATATCAATTTAAATTATAGGGGCATTTCAAAATAGACTTGGTCAATAACCAAAGTATTTTGAGAAACTCTTGTATTATAGTTGTTGAATAAAAACCCAATATTCATTTATTAGTATCAATAAATATATAGGTATTATAATAATGGTTGAGTAGAGATATTTCCATATGTTTCACTTAAGTCAAGTCCACATTTGCACGAAAATATTTGTAACTTGTGCCCAGGGGGATGGGATGCAAAGCCAATGGTTGAGTGGACACGGGAAGGCATCTTGCCAAGTCAAGTCGAGTCAATACCTGCAAGTCAGAAGCAAATCACCATATCAAATCTAAGTCACAAGTCTTCGATCTCATCCATTAATTTCTCCAATATTCATTGATTTATTAATTGTTTACTTGGACCACCGACAAATTTTTCTTCAATTACCTTTTTCCACGTAGTGACATGAATTAAAGTGGGGAGCCTCTCTTCCTTTTGTTCACCCGTGTCCCTCATATTCACTTTTCAATCTTTCATTTGAAAACAATAAAATGGCACACTTTCCAAAGAGATTCCCAAGCAGCTTCTTGGCCTTCCGAGTTCGGGGAAATTAGCAAGTGGTAAAACAATTTTCTGGAGCTTTGTTTCTACGACCAGTAGGATTTTCAAAGAAAGAAAAAACATAAAAATGGTAAATTAAAGTAGTTGAGCAATTAAAAAAGCAAAAGGAAAAAATGAAATTACCATTTGTTGACGTTTGAGTTAAATATGGATGTGCAAAGACTTAAAAGTCTAGTTTACACTCAAATATGTTAGACTTAAAAGTCTAGTTTACCAAAAAAATTGAAAAGACTTGACAGTCTTTTTGTGTGAGTCAGTCATCATGAGTTTGCATACGAAGACTTCAAAGTCTACTTGAAGATAGCTGTCCACAGCACGCTCCCTGCCCAACGTTACAAATTACTAAGATGGACCAATGCTCAATAGGATTTAATTATGATAATTAGTTGATTTAAGGAATATCTTTTTTTCACGTGTCATTTTTTTATTGACCAGTGAAATATGTGTTTCCATAGATCTCGTATTCATTGTCTTAGTAATTTCCCTAGCATCTAAATATTTTTTATTTAACCCTAAAAAAAAAATATTACTCCATCTTGAAACGTTTCCTCTTAAACTTGTTTGCCACACTAATCACAAGGTATACTAGTAAATGTTTCAAACCACCTAGGATAATTTTTTCAAGCATTATTGTGGAGATAGCAATATAGTGCTATTCCCGTTACAAGAAATGTTTTTCCTCTCTGAATGATACATTCATATGTATTTGAAATTGAATCTACATATACGGGGTGGTTGTCCACATCGCATGGTATGAGAGCATCATTGAGCTGTCACTATTCAGCGAAACAGCATGCTATGTCACCAAACGTACACAATTCTTTTTATATAAAAAAAACTAACCCAAAATTTTAAAAGTCGTACTTTTTTTTTTATCAAAATTAAAAAGTAGTAGTATGAACACTACATTTGTCATCCTCCTTTTTCCAGCAAAAGAAATCTTAGTAGATCTTTCTCTGCAAACTCTTCATCATTTCTAACTAGTCAACACATACTTGATGTGTGAGTTACATATGGCTGTGGAGACTTAAAAGTCTTCAAAAATTCTACAATGTGCTAGGTGTATCAATGCGCCATAAATTAAACCTAATTTGTACGTTGTATAGTTTTTTTCTTCTTCTTTTTAGAAAATTTGGTATAGTCCACTTATGTTGACATAAATGAAATTGGACCTATATCTAAGAGCTCTTTTCTATAAATTATAACTAGAGAGTTCTCCTCATTACAGGTTACAAGATGCCACCCTAGATTCTTATTTTTTGTTGGACCCACCCTCGACTCTTAAGTAGAGAAAACCTAAACTTCGTATAACATTAAGAAACAAAAAATTAAAATTAAAATAACAGGGTGATAAGAAGCAAAACCCTTCAAAGAACGAACAATAGGGAAACAAAAAAAAAACATGCATACAATTGACAAAAATCAATTTGGTTGCTGTTGAGAATTAAAGTAGTGGAATATTAATTTAAGTATTGGTAATTGTTATTCCTGCATCTTACTTTTTAGCTCATGCATCATAATTAATTTGGTTTCTATAAGTTATGATGGAACAATATTAGAGTGTACTTAATTTAATTACCTCCATAATATTTATAATTGTAAGAACAATTAGAGTACTAGGAATTTTCTTTAGCAAATGATTTGTATTCTTATTTGTAAGGCCATCCCCAATGGGGGCTCTATTTAGGGCTCAACTACCACAAGGCTCTAATATATACAAACTCTCTTCAAAAAGGCATCCCCAATGGTGCAAATTTGGGGCTCTAAAACTTAAAGCCCAGCCGGAGCAGTAGCTAAATGTGTGACCTTGGTTGAAGCCCCTAAAACCGAGTGGGACCCACCAATTGAAAAAGCTGCAGCCCACTTTTGTGTTATTTCTCACTTGCCTGCGACTGTACAAGGCATACTTGCCTTCAATTTGATTGTTGATTTGTTGCTGGCCCACGTTCTTTGCATGTTGGCCCATATAAAACAAATTTGCATTGTTGATTTGCTGCTGGCCCACGTTCTTTGCATGAGGCAAAAAAGCTTAGCTCCAGATAGCTCAGTGGAACAGAAATGTTATAGAACAACATAAGAAAAAGGTTTTTTTTAATATCAAACTAAAACCTTGTGCAGTTATTCAGGTTAACTTGTCCAACCCATTGTATCTATGAAATAAATGTTGATTTCCAAATCTTGTCCAAATTTTGATTTTTTTTTTGTTGAAATGTTCACAAAAAAAAACTAACATAACATGAATAAACATTAAAGTAAAATAGTTAACCAAAAAAAAAAAAAACCATGTAAATCAAATTACATCATAAAAAAATATAGAGCCCGCCATGAATATAGAGCCCCCCCATTGTGGGAGAGATTCCTATAGAGCCCCAAAGATTCCATCGGAGCTCTAAATGAGGCTCTATAAACCCTTTTTAGAGCCCCAACCATTGGGGATGGCCTAAGAACTTAGAATTGCACCTTGACATTCTAGTCTCATTGTGATTGACGTGTGTTTTCCATAACATTAATTATGCATTGTATATAGCAGATAATTTACTCCTTTATAAGGTTTTGTCTTATATGAATGTGTGGCACTGTTTTAGCTAAACCGTGTTTTTCTTTGTAAAGGCTTTCTTCCTTTTTATCATATATATCTGATGCAAGCTAGCATATATCAATATACACTTGCAGTGTTTTTACATGTGCATGTGCTTTTGATCAATTAACATGAAGGGCGACGGAAGGTGCTTGAAACTCTTTCTTGCACTATCGATCCTTTTCCTACAAAACGTAAAAGGAGGAGAAGTTGGCCACAGCCACAGCCTCAGAGATGCTAAAGTGACAGTGAGGTGCATAGAGAGGGAAAGGCAAGCACTACTTGCATTCAAACGTGGCCTGGTGGATGACAGTGAGGTGGATGAGTTCAATCAACTCTCAACTTGGGGTTCAGAAGCCGAAAAACAAGATTGTTGCAGATGGGAAGGAGTCTATTGTAGCAACCAAACTGGCCATGTTATTCAACTTGATCTTGCATATTCTTTCCTTGATGAGATGTTTCAACCTGCTTTTGGATATTCTTTCCAAGGTAAGATGATTAGTCCTAAACTGATTGAGTTGCAGCATTTACAATATTTGCGCCTTGCATCCATTGATTTCAATGAGAGCCAAATTCCTGATTTCATTGGTTCTCTAACCAATCTAAGAAACCTCAGTCTCCATTCCTGTAATTTCATTGGTCCAATTCCAAGTTCGTTTCGAAACCTCACACAATTGCAACATCTCGACCTCGCCTATAATTCGCTTCAAGCAAAAAATCTCAATTGCCTCCCTGCTCTTTCTTCTTTAACGTATTTGGACCTTACATGGATTGATTTCAATGGGAGTCGAATTCCAGATTTCATTGGTTCTCTAACCAATCTAAGAAACCTCAGTCTCAGTTCCTGTAATTTGGTTGGTCCAATTCCAAGTTCGTTTGAAAACCTCACGCAATTGCAAAATCTCGACCTCAGCGGTAATCAGCTTCAACCAGAAAATCTCAATTGCCTCCCTGCTCTTTCTTCTTTAACGGATTTGGACCTAAGTGAAAACTTCAATGGGAGCCAAATTCCTGATTTCATTGGTTCTCTAACCAATCTAAGAAACCTCCGTCTCCGTTCCTGTCATTTCATTGGTCCAATTCCAAGTTCGTTTGAAAACCTCACGCAATTGCAAAATCTCGACCTCAGCTCTAATCAGCTTCAACCAGAAAATCTCAATTGCCTCTCTGCTCTTTCTTCTTTAACGAATTTGGACCTAAGCAGAAACTTCAATGGGAGCCAAATTCCAGATTTCATTGGTTCTCTAACCAATTTAAGAAACCTCAGTCTCAGTTCCTGTAATTTGGTTGGTCCAATTCCAAGTTTGTTTGAAAACCTCACGCAATTGCAAAATCTCGACCTCAGCGGTAATCAGCTTCAACCAGAAAATCTCAATTGCCTCTCTGCTCTTTCTTCTTTAACGGATTTGGACCTAAGCGGAAACTTCAATGGGAGCCAAATTCCTGATTTCATTGGTTCTCTAACCAATCTAAGAAACCTCCGTCTCAGTTTCTGTCATTTCATTGGTCCAATTCCAAGTTCGTTTGGAAACCTCACGCAATTGCAAAATCTCGACCTCAGCTTTAATCAGCTTCAACCAGAAAATCTCAATTGCCTCTCTGCTCTTTCTTCTTTAACGGATTTGGACCTAAGCGGAAGCTTCAATGGGAGCCAAATTCCTGATTTCATTGGTTCTCTAACCAATCTAAGAAACCTCCGTCTCAGTTCCTGTTATTTCATTGGTCCAATTCCAAGTTCGTTTGGAAACCTCACGCAATTGCAAAATCTCGACCTCAGCTATAATCAGCTTCAACCAGAAAATCTCAATTGGCTCCCTGCTCTTTGTTCTTTAACGGATTTGGACCTAAGCGGAGCCAATCTCAGTACTGTTTTCGATTGGCCAGAAGCAGTACTTAATAAGCTCCCTAAACTAGTAGCGTTGACCTTGGTGAAATGTAGTCTTCCTCCTCCTCCTACTCCAATTCTTTCCACTACTCTTTACAAAACAAATTCTTCTACATCTCTTGCGTATGTTTCTCTCTCTGACAACCATCTCACTTCGTCAATATTTCTTTGGTTGTCCAACTACAGTACAAGCCTTTTTCGTCTTGACCTCTCCAACAATAATCTAGCTGGTTTCATTCCCGATTTCACTAGAAACATGAGCTCTCTTGGGAATCTGGATCTCTCCAACAATTATCTAACTGGTTTCAATCCCGATTTCACTGGAAACATGAGCTTTCTTCTGGATCTGGATCTCTCCATCAATAATCTAACTGGTTTCATTCCTGATTTCATTGGAAACATGAGCTCTCTTGTGGATCTAGATCTCTCTGGTAACCAGATTGTAGGAGCGAATCCAAATTCGTTTGCAAGGCTATGTAATTTGCGAAGTTTGTGGCTTCGAAGAAATCATCTGAGTGGACAATTATCCAAGTTTGTTCAACTATTGCCTAGATGTGCTCAAAACTCATTAGGGGAATTGGACCTCTCTGAGAATGTTCTTGCAGGGTCATTAAACAATTTTACAAGCTTCTCATCTTTGACAGGCTTGTTTCTTAGTGCCAATCAATTAAGCGGAAAAATACCTGAAAGTATTGGGCAAATGTCGCAACTGGAGTACATCGATTTCAGCAAAAACTCTTTGAAAGGGGTGGTTTCAGAAACTCATTTCTCAAAACTCTCCAACTTAGAAGATTTGGATTTATCCTCTAACTCACTAGGTTTAAATTTCCATTCTGATTGGGTTCCTCCCTTCCAGTTGAGTTACATAAATTTGGCGTCCTGCAACGTTGGTCCTCTTTTCCCACAATGGCTTCAAACTCAAAAATATTCTTCCCAACTTGATATTTCGAATGCTGGAATTTCTGATATCCTTCCAAGTTGGTTTTGGAGTAATTTTCGTGATGCAGGGGTTATTAATCTCTCACAGAACCTAATCAGAGGAATATTTACAAATTTGACAGCGCAATTTCCATATTACGCAGAACTACATTTAAGTTCGAACCAAATAGAAGGTCCAATTCCCTCAATTCTATCACAAGCCTCATATCTGGATCTCTCTAATAATAGCATTTCAGGGTCGCTTTCTTTCCTATGTGCAAGTGCAGATATGAGTTTAACATATCTTAATCTTTCAAGCAACAGTTTTTCTGGAGAACTTCCAGATTGCTTGAGCCATTTGAAGACTCTAGTCATGCTTGATTTGAGTAACAACGCTTTTTTCGGAAAAATTCCCATGACAATAGGCTCTTTATTTCAAATGGAAACTTTGAAATTAAGAAGCAACCGATTTGTTGGAGAATTGCCTTCATCGTTGAAGAACTGCGAAAGTTTAGAAGTTATTGATCTGGGATATAATAAATTATCAGGACCAATACCTACATGGTTAGGTGTGAGCTTCAAGAATTTGGTTATCCTGATGCTTTCCACCAATCACTTCAATGGAAGCATGCCCTCACAATTATGCCATCTAACGCACATTCAAATTATGGATTTCTCTATGAACAACATCTCTGGAAGCATACCCAAATGCCTCAACAATTTGACTACTTTGGCTCAAAAAGGAAATCCAAGTCTATCCAGCACACATTCTTATTACAGAGTTACGGGTAATAACAGAGTTGCTGGTGCTAATTATGAGGATGATGCAAGCTTCATATGGAAAGGAAGAATGCAGAAATTCAAAAGCATTTTGGGACTTGTGAAGAGAATTGATCTCTCAAGCAATAGATTAATAGGGGAGATTCCATGTGAAATCACTCATCTTGTTGAGTTGGTTTCTTTAAACCTTTCAAGAAACCGGTTAACAGGCCAAATAACTCCAGGGATTGGAAACTTGCAGTCATTGGATTCTCTTGATTTGTCAAGAAACCAGATAGATGGAAGAATTCCGACAAGCCTTGCTCGGATAGATCGTCTTAGTTTCTTGGACTTGTCATATAACAACTTGTCTGGCAAAATACCAACAGGCACTCAGCTCCAAGGCTTTGATCCCTCTGTTTATGTTGGAAATCCTCAACTATGTGGACCTCCGCTTAAAAAGATGTGTGCCGATCAAAATGAGAAAACTGACTTGAGCAATCAAGAGAATAAGGATGAGCTTATAACACTGGGATTTTACATTAGTATGGGGCTTGGCTTTGCTGCTGGATTTTGGGGAGTTTGTGGCACTTTGATATTCAACAGGTCATGGAGATACGCATACTTGAAGTTCTTGAATGGTTTAAATGATTGGCTTTATGTGAGGGTAGCTTTGATCAAGCGGCAACTAAAGCTAGCATATGCTTAATAGATAAGCTTGTGACGGTACTCTTTCTCTCTCATCATTGGTTTCGTTTTATAATTATTTACTTATTGCATTTTTTCTTTTCTCCAAACTGACGGGTATTAATTGGTTTACTTTGATATGTAGCTGCAGCATCTAAATTAGGAGAAAAGTAGCTATAGCTGAATGCCTCCTTTCAGTTCAAGTGTTGAAGATTGCCAGTACGCGCACGCACAGATATCTGGAGAAGAGTTTACGAGTTAATTTGGAGTGTTTAGTAGGAATAAATATGAGTTATATTAGTGTTAATTAATTGTCAGAACAATTAATTCGGAGTTCTCCGATTAATGTATTTTTTTTTTTAGAGAAATAAACAGATCCATTTTAATCCAAGCTCACTCCGATTAATGTATTAATTCCAGCTATAATGTTATTTTAATTAACTAAGCCAAAGCCAAAGCGGACTTGATTTCAAATTGCAATGTTTGGCTCTGTTTTGGTCATCTATTTGCAACATACAACTTCTCCTTGTAAATTGGGGGCCAGCTTCTCCTTGTAAATGTGTGGCTCTGTTTTAGTCATTCTTTCCTTTCATAATTCAACATCTTGTTCTGGCCACATGGTAGAAGATGCCTTTTTGTAAACAGACTTATTGTATTTGGTCAGGCTTGCAATGCTCTATTTTGTGGATTTTAAGATTGTATTAGGCTTACTTTTGAGTTGCAAAATGACATGTACCAAAGTTTATGTATAAAATGTGTGCTAAATCTTGTGTGTGGAGTACAAGATTGAAGGTCTTCCTGGAAAAGCAATCACAAGCATTTTCCCTCTTTTCAATTTGTAGAAATGTTCAAATTCTTGCCCATTACTCGCAGATATGTAGTGTTGTGTAGCATAAAGGCTCCATCATATGCAATTCCATCAAGGCCTGCAGGCCAATCACTGCTTTCTCTTGGATATTACAAACATTTGTAGAGCCATAATGAAAACTTGGTAGGCAAACCCAAATACTCGCATTGGCCATTTGCTTAAACTCGATAGGCTAGCAAGGGCTTGTAGCTCAAGCGGTTAAGAGCATCTATCCTTACACTTGAGGTCCTAGATGTGATTTCCTCCTCCCAATGTCGCTTGTAACCAAAAACAAGCAAAAAAACTTGATAGGCCAGTCCCAGATGAACCTAGTTTTCATAAACTTGTTGGTCAGCTTGATGGCGGGTTATTAGAAGTTCAAATTGGTTGGGAAAGTAATGTCCACCAAGTTTAGCAGATACCCTTTTGGACAATGTTGAACAGAGCACTTGATTGTTAATGACTAGGGCCCCAAGGGTATGTTCTAGGTATGCTACCTTATGCCTAAAATAACCCTTTTGTTGTGATGATCTTTAAAGGGTGACCAAGAACGTACAAAATTTTGTTCATTAAACCATATTGTAGAGGCTATTGAAAATTTTCCTACACCTCCAGAAATCAAGGATCCATCCCAGAGGCACAGAGGAGATGGCCTGGTTCAAAGTGGCGGAATCTTCAGGTGGCTTAAGCTACTCTGAGCTTTTACCAAGTGATCTTGCTTTTATGTTCCCTAATCAATATTATAATGAAGGGTTTTTCTGTTTGCTTTGAATGTTCAACGGTTGATTCTTCTACATTCACTTCATTAACAGGTAGAGTGGGAAATTGAGACTCCTGAAAATATTTTCATATTTCCTTCTCTGACTTCGAGTCCTAAACGACCATTACACTATGGATTCTTGGGTAAGTTTTTTATTCTGTTTTCAAGCAGGGAAGTCTGTTAGATGTTTTTTTAATGACTTTTTTGTGCTACTAGGAGCAGCAAACTGAGTGGGGAAATTTGATTAAAACACCATTCATTCGGGTTCCTGAGATTGGAAATGGGAACTCTTTTCCTTACTCGATTTCAAATCTATGTTTGGAACAGCTAGTCAATATGCTACTGAAACCTCAACTTGTCAATCATGCTGGAACTTTAGCTGCTCTACAACAGCAATCGGCTGAGGAGATTCAATAGCAGATATGAAGACCATGCAGGCCAAACTCAACCAAAAGAATCCGGGTGTCTTTTCAGAAGGTATATCTCTACCGAATCAAACCCTCCCCAATCATCTATAGATCAATCTGCTGCAATAAACGTGAACACATCTCATGCAATTCTACCAGGAAAGTTGAACAACCTAACAAAGTTTGGAAGTCAATCACCAGTTGGAAATAGTACTGACAAGACAAAATTAGATACTGATTTTTCCACGGATCAATTAAGCCAGTTGAATTCTACAGGACAGGGAATTGAAGATTAATTAGCTGCTGGGTTTGTTAGCCCATATAACCTTGTGAACCAGCTGACATTTGCCAACCAAAACCAAAGTGCCGCGCAACTACAAACTAGCCCACGGCCTATGCAGCCGCCTTTGGAATCATTACTCTACCACTCCCAACAAACTGATATGCCTCATTCATATTTCAATAGCACAAATGGTTCGCTTCCATTCCTAGACAATGATGAATGCATATTTTACCAGTCTTGTCAACCCTTTGTTGGGACACTTGGATCACCAGGGCCTTTGTCTGTGTTTGATTTGCAAGATCCTTCAGCTGTTTTAACTGAAGCAAATAATTCCTCCCTAACTTCAATTGGTCAGGAAATGTGGGATAATAGCTTGAATAATTGTAGGCTCTTACCCCACGTGGATTAGCTCACTTCATCCCATCGGGATCCAGGTAGCCTTAATTGTATTTCTAACTCAAGCAGTCTGAGAGATTTGTCAGATGAGAGCAACAATCAAAGTGCGATTTATGGTTGTCCAAACGTTGATGTTGGTAGTGGTGTAAGCACTGTTATTGACCCTTCTGTTTCAAGTACCATACTGGTTGAGTTTTCTACACTAAAGAATTCAGATTTCCACAACCCCTCAGATTGCTTGGTTGGTAACCTGAGCTCGAGCCAGGATCTTCAATCTCAGTTTACCTCTGCCAGCCTAGGCGACTCCCAGGCTTTCTCCCGGCAAGACCTGGCAGACAACTAGTATGCACTGTTGAGGTGTTTCGACTTGATGGTGCATTCAGAAAACTCAAGCTAGGTCAGTTGATGTGGCTACTAGTGTACTTTAGCTTTTGTGCTTTATGTGGGTTTGATGTATTATTAATTAGCAGGCATAGTTGGAACATCTGTGCCTGATGTATTAAGTGGGTTTGATGTATTATTAATTAGCAGACTTGATGGTGAAATTAGATGAGGAAACTGTACTAGTGTACTTGGAACATCTGTGCTTGATGTAACTTTTATATCTACTAAACATGGCATTGTTGAAACTTTTATATAGCTGAAGCAGACTATAGACATAAGGTACCTCCGGTCTCTGAAAGAGGTTATAAAACTAAATGGTTTGTTTATCCATACTTTTCTTGGCTTAAAGCCTGAAGCCAGAGAATTGAAATTACCAGTACAAAAAGATATTTGATAACTGATTCTTCAACTTCTTGGGGGACAACCCAGACCATGCTAACAAACTAGTATCAGAGAAGGCCATACATATTTGAATGCTAAAATACATCAAACATTGAATGCCTTAATACATTCAAGAATACACTATGATTCTTTCATTTCCTAACAATTCATTGTCCAGAAAATAGAACAGCTAATATCTCCTAAAGCAGAAATCAAGAAATAAAATAGCTTTTAAATTACACAACAGATTCTACCCCTAGCTTGCTTGCAGTAAGGAAAATAAGCAATTGTTGATGCCCTTATTGCGGCGTTGAAGGAATTTCACGAGGATGTTAAAAAGTAATGAAGCCGCACAAATTTTGTTTAATTTTCCAATTATACCCATATGAAATCAAATAAAAAGAAAGAAAGCATTTAATGCTATATTGTAATTCTAAATTGTTAATGGGAACAATATGGTCATGAAAAATATGTATTTAATGTTGGCTCATTTTTCTAAACTTTCCCATGAGGAGGAAAACAAAACCTAAAATTTAGTTCCATAATGTTAAGGAGGAGGAGGAGGGCTTCACTTTTCCTTTACTTTCCCATGTGCAAGGCAATGATTTCCAATGCCTTGACTTACCAAACATGGGAAATCAATTGACTTCCCATCCTCAAGCCTCCTTTCTCATGAACCAAATGGGACCTAAGGAAAATTAGTAGACTAAATTTTATGAGTGGGCTATATTTAGCCCTCCATTGTTGGTGATCGCCTTATATTTTCCCAAATGGAGAATTCGTTTACCACATAGTTCCTTCCTATGCAAGTGGCTTTTCTGTAACATCCATTTCCTTATCTTCCCACCTGGAGAATTCGTACACCCTAATATTTTAATCAAAATGTAAAATTAACTAAGTACACCCTATTTAACTACCAAAAATACACCTAGTACACCCTAATACACTATATCACACAACACCCTAATACCAATCCCAAATATGTCACCTTCTAAAAATCAACAACCACTTGAGAGTCCTGATGTTCTCAAAACTTGTTCTCCAGATAAATTGGCTGGTGATTTACATCTGTTTGATAGCTCTTTGGTCACAGGAGAAGAACTTTCAGGTGCTCCTGCAGAAACTATTGGAAGGAGTTGTCATGGAACAAAGTACAAAGCTATGCTTGACTCAGGTCATGTATCGGCTATGAAATGGCTAAGGGAGGGTATAGCAAAAGGAAGGAAAGAATTTGCAAGAGAAGTAAAGAAACTAGGAAACATCAGACATTCGAATCTAGTTTCTCTGCTCAGTTATTTCTCGGGCCCAAAGGAGCATGAGAAACTGATTCTATCAACTTATAATAATGCACAATCGTTGGCATTCCATCTCCGTGGAAAGACTATTATCCATCCTTCATTTTATCAGGATTTGAAATGAGAATCTCCCGAATATTGCTCCATGTGTACACCTTGATTTTACTAGCAATTCTTTCTCTCCTCCAAAGAAATAAGATTTCGCCCTGGGTACTAAGCAATACGAAAACTTATCTATGTTTGATTAGGGTTAAATATAGTGACTAGGGAATATTTATTAAAATTATATTTGTTTCCCAATTTAATATATCTTTTTTGGTCATTTTATGTTAGGATAAATTAGTAATCCAATAACTACTTTGGTAGTAGGGTGTACTCAGTTAATTTTAGGGTTCGTTTAGCAGCACTCATATTAATTTGTCTTAATTTATAATAGTAGAGATTGTATTTTTAAACATAAATAGGGAAAGAAATTCGAGTTTGGTTTACCTGTTACCAAAGTTCCTGTGCCCCCCTGTTTCCCTGCTAGTTTTGTGACATGTGGCAAGCCACTTAACACCACTTAACTCTGTTAACTCTTTTTGCTTCTTTTTACTGTTCATTTTTTTGCTTTTTCTCCCTGTTCTGCCCTTCTTTCTCTCTTCTCTGGTTTCCCTCTACCCCTCTCTCCTTCATCTCCCCTCCTCTCCTTCCTTTTTTGTTCTCTTTTCGAGATCACCACTCAAAGTCAAAAAGCGCAGTCAATATAATGGGGATAAGAAATGTTTGTGCAAATAATCTCGTGGGAGAATATTCGCTTCTAGATCCTTGAACCTTCGATCTTCCTTCTCTCTCTTCCTCGATTCCTGTAAAACAGATTGGAGTAAATAGACCACACCCAGGGGGTGTTGGCCAAAGGCCCTCCGATGCCTAAGTTAGTTCGAGTGTTTGTAGGAAAACAATAGCTAAGCAAAGGGTATGGAGTTGTATGTATGGTATGAACCGGGCGGCCGGAGCCGTGTGTGGTGGCCGGAGCCGTGTGGAGAAAATATGGAGAGTGGAGAGGGAGAGAGAGCTTCAGGTATTTTTCTCGTGTATCAGGAGTAGGTTTAGATGTACATTGAATGATGAATGAAGTCATCTATTTATAAGAGCCTCGGGGCTAGAGTTTCGTAGAGATTGAGTCGTACTTGATAATATCTGAATTATCTCGTTAATAATAAGATAATATCCTATAATTAGGATATTATCCCTTTAATAAGATAATACCCCAATTATTGATATTATCTCATTAATTATAAGATAATATCCTAATTAATGATATTATCTTTATTAATTATGAGATAATACCATATAATTGAGATATTATCCAGATTAATTAATTATCCCAATAAATGGTTTAATTAATTAATTTAAGGGATAATCTTCTTTTCCACGTGGCGTGCTCTGATTGGAGACGAAAATATTTGCTCCCACAAGAAAATCCAAAATTAAAATGCTACAAAAATCAGAAAATTAGCCTCAACTCAAACGTAAAAATTAAAATATCCAAAACTTTTTATATTCAGTGACAAAAGAAAAGGGGGAATGAGACAGAGGTTGATGCAGAAACATGGTGCGAACACATGCAAACCCCAAACTTTTTATTTCTTTTTCTGAGTTCCTCTCTTCCCCCGCCACTTTTTTGAGAGAGAGAGGAGAGAAAAAGAAAAAAAAAGCAAAAGAAAAAAAAAAGAGAAAGAAAAAATGTGGAGGTGGAGATCTGAAAAAGAGAACAAAAAAGGAAGGAGAGGAGGGGAGACAAAGGAGAGGGGGGGAGAGGGGAACCAGAGAAGAGAGAAAGGGGTAGAACAGGGAGAAAAAGCAAAAAAATAAACAGTAAAAAGAAGCAAAAAAAGTTAACAAAGTTAAGTGGTGTTAAGTGGCTTGCCACATGTCACGAAACTAGCAGGGAAACAGGGGCACAGGAACTTTGGTAACAGGTAAACCGGACTCAAGAAATTCAAACTTAAGTGCAAGAATACTGGTATATATTTTTCGTTTTCGGAATTTCCATTTTCTCTCAACTCAAACGTCTTCTTCTCTTGTCATCCTCATCTTTCAACCCAACCCACAGCCATTTTTTGAATTGAATTTTCAACCCTTGCTCAAATCTTCTAAAACTACTACTTCGTTGTAATTGGGTATTATTGAGTTGATGGGTAGATAGCGAGCTTATGTTGATGACAATATTGATGAAAGTAAGTTTAAGACTGCGGAAGCAATGAACCGCTACAAGAAAATCTTCAGAGTTCAATGTGTGACGGTTGAGCGAGAGGTCAAATTGAGTGACTTCGAGGATCTTAGGCTCCCCGGAATCTTCAAATCAAGAGGTTGGCTTCCGGCAATGGGTCCTTCAGAGCCTGCTAATATCCAGATTGTCCGAGAATTCTATGCAAACATTCCTCCTTTTTCCGCCGAGCCGAAAAACCCACTTGGGTTGGGCCCTTTTGATGCTTGTTTGTGGGATGAGAGACTGCATTTCTCTAGCGGTCGAGAATACCCTGACTCATATTTGATGTGTATTTCTCTGTTTCTGGCATTGCCCAGTTGCTTAAACTTGCTAGGCCAAACCCAAATGAAAAATCACCTGGTTTTCTTGGGCTTCTTGTTGATAATCTTGACTTGAAGTTGGTGAAATCTACTTTGGGTTGGAACAAGAGGGTCAGGGTTTTGCGTGAAAAGCGACTGAGTGATTTGTACAAAGTGCTTAACAGCGTAGTGAGATATAATATCGATCCTCCTTTTCACGTTATCCCTTCTTTGCTTAGCCCTGATAGAGCTCGCCTCCTTTATGCCATTGGAAACAATGTGCCCATTGATCTGGCCACCTACATTTTCCGTGCCATCTACCGTGCCGCATTCCCAGCTTCCATGCCCGATTCCCTGCCTTTTGCGTCCTTGATCACACGCTTTGCCATGGCTTCTCGTGTGCCAGTTGAGCCTACGGGTAAGCTTTATTCTCCTTGGTCGCCTTTGGACAACATCTGGATTTTTGGCTATAGCTTTACCCCATCTTCTCCTGCAGTTAAGCAGCCTCAAGCGGTGGTGATCCACGCACTCGGTATGGCCCTACTTACCAATGACGTTGCTGAGCACAGGGGTGATCCCACCTTCTTCGAAACAGCCATCTGCAGGTCAGTCAAATGTTAATAGACAGATGTTAACGAGGTTTTAATAGACAGATATTGAGAATCCATTTAATAGACAGATGTCAAGTTATATGTGTGTGTAAAAGAGTTTATAAAGGAGGCTTAATTAAACGTAATGTTCCTTAGATTACGCTTGGACATTCAGCTTATTACTGTAAAATGCATAGGCCCTTATTGTTTTTAAGTGCAGGTGGTAAAAATTTCCGGGTTTTCGTTGGTAGCATTATAGTTAGTAACAGAGTTGAACATATAGTAAGCAATTAGGCATCAAACATGTTATGTTTCTGTGATTCGTACTTATGTCCTTCGATTGTGGGTATATTGTTTGCATGGTAAGTGGAAACCTTTAGAAGATAATCTCTCTGTTTGAAATCACATCTGTATTCTTTTACGGTTTAGTATGAAAGATAAATCATGAAGTAATCTACTAATGCGATAATGGCTTATATTTTCACATTTTCCTGCCGTCGAAAATTAGTTGCCTCTGTTCTTGAAAACGTATAAAGTGATGGAGAGGTCTTATTATTTATGGAAAATTTTACAATGTTCCCACATCTCTGTAATCTGTATTTGATATTGTGCATAGATAATAAAATGAACGACTCAGATACTTCATGTGACAATGAGGTATGAACTTCATCACATTTTGCCTCTTTCTGGTTGTAATAGTCACGATGCATTGCACACCTTGGCTGGTTTAGTCAATGCTGTTATACTTCAGAATTCAGATAGATTAGAATAAGATGTTTGCTTTCTGTTTGCTTGTTACCAAATACTTTGTCAGTTCAATATCTTTGTGTGTAAACAATATAAGAAAAACGAATCTTTTCTCTGTGCTTGTGCTGTTTTTGCTTTCTTTGATGTTTACTTTCTCTCTGTGCTTGTGCTGAAGAAACAATGGAGGCTGAAGAATAAAATAACTGCAATTTGATTCCTAACTCGCTTGCTTGTATAAATCCGTTAACTTCAACTTTTGACTCGCATCCAAATAAGAAAGCGAAAAAAGATCCAATGGAACATGCACAGCTGGTGAGGTGTCAAAGTTACTGCAGGAGTTTTTGGCAAGTCAAATGAAACTACAACTCAAAGGAGAGGAGGTCCTTGGAGTGGTTTCAAAGATACCTAACCTCAGTAGATTGCAAGTTTTTAAGGCTGTACGCATAATATTGAGTGGTAACCCAGAAGAATTCTCTCTACTGAAATCTCTTCCTAATGTTGAGAAGACAGAGTGGATAGCTCAGGGGATATAAAATAGGTCTTAGACATAAAGCAGAAAGTTTGAGATACGCTATCCCTTCCGGCCATGGTATGGCTCTCTCTCTCTCTCTCTCTCTCTCTCTCTCTCTCTCTCTCTCTCTCTCTCTAACTTAATTTCTAGTTCTGCATTTTATGCTATTTTAGTTTTATGCCTTTAACATATCAAACCAATACTTCACTCTGTAAGATTCCTACTTAATATCTAGATAGAAGAGCGTATATATATTATTGCTTTATCAATCATTGATAGAGTAGTATGACTAATTTTTATTTTATTTTTCATGTATCATTCTCTTTATATACTTGTTCTTGTCCTTATTCTTATTCACACTCACACTTCCAAGCACTACTGCATAACGTCTTATGTTGGTTACAATTAGCTTCTTGACTTGTTAGCTATGAATTACATGCTTCAAGAACATAACTTATAATCCATTCAAGTTTTCTTGTTTTATGTTTTGAAAGGAGCTTTTAGGGTTCAATTATTTGGTTCAACTGAGAGATTTGAACTGAAATATCCCAATTGTAAATCCTTCTACTCCAAATTAAAGAGAAAAAGAAAAGTATGAACCAATTGGACAGAATATACTTGGCACATACTCCCTCCTTGAATGAGTTTCAGTAAGAATGCTAGTGTAGCCAATTGGACAGAATTTACTTGCACATACTCCCTCCTTTGATGTAGTTTCCAAGTGCATCACCTTATGATACCTCTTCAAGTTTTCAATTAGTACTGCCTTGTGACATGCCAATTTTCTTCAATGATTATATACAGGGAGCAGAGTGGCCAATTCTTTCCTTTCATAATTCAACATGTTGTTCTGGGCACATGGTAGAAGATGCCTTTTTGTAAACAGACTTTTTGTATTTGGTCAGGCTTGCAATGCTCTATTTTGTGGATTTTAAGATTGTATTAGGCTTACTTGTGAGCTGCAAAATGCCTTGTACCAAAATTTATGTATAAAATGTGTGCTAAATGTGTGTGGAGTACAAGATTGAAGGTCTTCCTGGAAAAGCAATCACAAGCATTTTCCCTCTTTTCAATTTGTAGAAATGTTCAAGTTCTTGCCCATTACTTGCAGATATGTAGTGTTGTGTAGCATAGAGGCTCCATATGCAATTCCATCAAGGCCTGCAGGCCAATCACTGCTTTCTCTGGGATATTACAAACATTTGTAGAGCCATAATGAAAACTTGGTAGGCAAACCCAAATACTCCCATTGACCATTTGCTTAAACTCGATAGGCTAGCAAGGGCTTGTAGCTCAAGCGGTTAAGAGCATCTATCCTTACACTTGAGGTCCTAGATGTGATTTCCTCCTCCCAATGTCGCTTGTAACCAAAAACAAGCAAAAAAACTTGATAGGCCAGACCCAGATGAACTTGGTTTTCATAAACTTGTTTGTCAGCTTGATAGTGGCTTATTAGAGTCCAAATTGGTTGGGAAAGTAATGTCCACCAGTTTTAGCGGATACCCTTTGGGACAATGTTGAACAGAGCACTTAACTTGATTGTTAATGACTAGAGCCCCAAGGGTATGTTCTTGGTATGTTACCTTAGGCCTAAAATAACCCTTTTGTTGTGATGAACTTTGAAGGGTGACCAAGAACATACAAAATTTTGTTCATTAAACCATAGTGTAAGCTGAGAATGAAGAAGGTGGAAAAATAAGGCACAAATGGGAAGATAACTTGCATTCTTCTTATTTTTAACAGACTTTTATATATACCCTACAACGTAAACTAGAAAATAATTATATAAGATAATGAAATTCCAAAACTCTTTTGGATCTGAAAGTCTAAACGTTTTCATTTCTTCAGTTTTCCTCTCTCTTTGGTTCTCCATCAATTTATTTTTCATCACTCTCTCATCTCATCCCTCTCTCATCTCATCTCATCCCTCCATATTTCAATTTCATCATTTTACCCCCATGATTTTCAAATGTGCTCAGTTTAAGTCTATTCGTTAAATTCACCATTTGATCAGACGTTAACTGCTAACGTGTCTACTGTGAGACACAGCCACTTACCAATCCCCAATTATAAAATAACATGTAATTAAACAAAAACTAAATATATAGGGTTTAGGGTAGATTCCTGGTAAATAATATTGCAACTCTTGCGCTTTTAGAAATTATGTGTATAGTTTTGAGAAATAGTACTAGAGAAACTAAATTTTAAGATATATCAACTGATGTGGCGGTGTTTTAATTTTAGAACTTATTTATTCATAACAAATAAGATATTGTCATATATTAGTTGACACTTAAAAGTTGGTGTATCTCTAGTACTACTGTGGAAAACAACACACAAAATAAGAGTAAGACAAAAGAAAACTAATATTACACAAAATGGGTCATGTAATTTTAATATAAAATTGCTACAAACTCAAGTCAACCCTGGAAAGTTCAGTCCAAGTGGACGAGACATGCTGTCTCTTATTAAAAATGCTATACATGTACACCATACTTTTGTTCTCAAATTTGGACTCGTTATACAGTATAGACTACTTTATTTATATACTTGGCTAAGAGTTCGATTATTTTCCTCCCCTTCTCTTAAATGGAAATCATCTCTAGTTCTTTTCACCCCTAACAAACATATGGAACTGCTGAGTTCATAACTTTTCTATTGTTTATCTTTTAATGCATAAAATTATATCTTGTTTTTTTACTGGGTAATTCAAAACTTGGAAACTCCTTCGACGACTTTACAAAAAAGGATTTAGGTTTTTTTTTTCTAAAAAGTCAGTATAGTATGAATACCTATTTGATACGATATAGGTTTTTTTTTTAAATTTAAAAATTTATTGAAAGGATTTTTAATTATTTGTATTGGCCTTTTTTTTTAGGGATAATAAGATTTGATTCTTCTCCTTTTAATTTCTTTTTTAGAAGAGATGTCAAAATATCGAGACATTATCATCCCAAATATATATATCAAGACATTTCTATCCCGTTTCGTTGTTTGTTTGATATCGAGTCATTATCATCCCAAATATATATATCAAGACATTTCTATCCCGTTTCGTTGTTTGTTTGGTTCAAAATATCGAGACATTACCATTTGAAATATAGTAAGTGTCCATTCTTAACGGTAAAAGATAACAAGATTAAGTCTTTACCCTCAAATTACAATAACTATTGAATTACAAAACGTAAATGGCAAGAATTGTATGGACTAAAGTGAAACTCTGAATTTTGCAGCCAAGGTCTTAGATTTGATTCCCACCTTTTCCAATATTGCTTGTGTAAAAAAAAAAAAAAAATTATTTATTTAAATGACTTATCATGTCACAAAAGAGATAAAGTTAGAGAAAACAAAATCGAAAAAGTTCTAAGAGCCCCAATCTTTTTTCGAGTGTGTGATACTTTTCTATATTTATTTATTGATGTACCTTGAGTGTGTTTTTCATTTGATTGCGTCTCATGTTCCTTATATTACTGGAAATACAACAAGCTAACACAAAATGTTAAAAATGAGAAAGGCAAGTCCCATTGAGAAACAACAAAACGAAAAAAAGCAACTTAATTAAGCATGCATTATGCGTGGGGATGTTTTATCCATGCTTTTGTTAGTGGCAAATGATCTTGGATCTTTCCATTCATACTTTTTATACGTACTTTTATTAAAAAGAATAAGAAAAGTATGAGAGATGAAAATGAAGAAAGCCACACATAAGCCAAAAACTTACTTTTTGATGCTAAAGTTTGTATAAAATTATTTATATTTTTCATTTTATGAACTGCATGGCCTACATTATCTCTCTTTAGGGGTGGGCACAATTTTGGGTCAACTCGACCGAATCATTCAATTTGATCATAAATGTGTGGGTCTTGAGTTTTAAAAATCATAAATTTGTACAAATTGGGTTATAGGTTGGAACTAAAACTTAAAAATTGGCACTATTAATTTTGCCACAGAGTTCTCAGAGGTTTAATAATTTGCTTTTACAAATACCATGATCGTTTTGGGAAATCTCTCTTTCTGAAGGCAGATTCCAGAGCTGTTTAAGGGAAATTCGTAGTTGAGCTACTGATGTTCATGATAAGGAAAAGGGAATCAAGATTACTAAGAAGGATTGGGAAAAGTTGAATGTACAATTGCTTCATACAACAATTTTCCTACTGCTGCTGGATTGGCTTCCTCCGCAGCTGGTTTTGCTTGTCTTGGTAACGGATAATACCCTATTTTAGATCATATTATTGTTAATTTGTTATATGATTAGTGCCTTAACTTTGAGAACTCATGACTCTGTTAATAATGTTACTTGGGTACTGGATTAATCATTCTTTGCCAATAGATAGTAGTTAAGCAATGAGCATATCATAGCTAAGCCTCTGTTTCTACTTGCAGTTTTTGCCCTCGCAAAGTTAATGAATGCGAATGAAGATCACAGCCAACTTTCTGCTACTGTAATCAATCTGAGATTTTAATAAGCCATCGCAATCTGACTAAGTTTTACAGAATACTTAACACAATAGTGAGTGCTGATATCGACCCTGAAGAGCGTCTCCTTGACAGTAGCTTAATTGATTTTGACAGAGCAAGCCTCCTTTATGCCATTGGGAATAATAATGTGTCCATTGATCTGCCCGCCCACATTTTCCGAGCCATTTGCCTGGCTGCAACCCCAGACGACTACTACGAAACTCATTCCCTGCCTTTTGGGTCGTTGATCACTAGGTTTGCCATGGCGTCTAAGGTGCGAATTGATCCTACGGATCAGCTTAAACAACTTATGCCACCTATCAACTAGATGATGTTTCAAAATGATGAGACAGATGAAACAAGTGAAGAATCTGTTGTTGGATTTGCTCCTCCTCCTGCACCTGCTTCGGAGCCAAGTCCTCCACAGCTTAATCAGCCTCCTCTGTCCCAGACGAAAAGCTTTGAGAAGTTTTCTATAAAGCTGAGAAAGCGCATGGCCCGACTTGCCAATGAGGTCGTTAAGCTCACCGGTTGCGTACATTTGGGCATCCCATTGAAAGAGCCATTTACAGGTCATTCTAATGTTGAGCATGCTTTAGTTTATATGTGTTTTTGTCCTTTTCAGCTTTGTTAAACCCTGTCTTCAACTTTCATTTCTAATCCATTGATTATCTATGAATTGTTAGGTTTTTGTTTCCATTTGTTTATTCAGTTGTTCTTCTTTTATTGAAGGCTTGAAGATTAATCATAATTGCAAACTCTTTTATGGATGAGTAAACAATAATTATAGACAACACAATCGATCAAGCTTAAAGATCCTGTTACGAAATAAACCAAACAGCAGAACTATCATATCCAAATACGGCTGGTGAAGGCAAGGCTATCAACATATTCATCTGAAAGAGAACAAACTTGCCTTGTAAAATGAAGTGAGAAACAGTGCCAAGTTCTGAATGAATGCCTGAAGAAACAGCATCATATGAACCAGTTAAATACACACAATAGGAAAGCCTAAAATCATTAAGGACAACATACATGTTCCTCGCTAAATCCATTTGCATAAGCTTGAGGGAAGAATAGTCTGATTTGTTCCAATAAAAAATAAATTAGGAAATCAGAAAATTTGCCCAAAGTTATATACATTGAGAATATGTAAATTTTATGTCTGTGTAGTTTAAAGAAGACTTATGTCTTTGTAAACTTTTCAATAATGAGTAATTTTCTTCCAAAATACAATTGATTAAAATAAATATTTACTTTCTATTTTCTTCCAAACTTTTCGATTATGAGTAATTTTCTTCCAGAATAATGTTATGTTAAATTAGGCATAACATACAGAAAATTGATAGTGGCACATGTAACTAGACCATGAATATATTATACATCTTAACATATTGTGCATTGTAGACTTCACCAAAACTAAGTGCTGCAACCTGAAAACCAAAGAAGCATATGATGAAACCTAAATGATTGAAAAGGCAAATATCCCAGTCTAACATTGCGTCAATCCAATGCAAATGATTTGTGTTTTGGATCAAAGCCATTCCATGCTTCATACTGTGTTTTTCCCCTAGTATGATTAGTCTAAATCTGGGTTTCATGGTCTTACAGGTAGATGTATCAAACTAGTCTAAGGAGGACTGTTAATGGGGTAAACTTTGATGACTAATAATCAAAGGCGCCTAAAGCAAACCATTATAATAATGAAATTCAACACAATATAACAGCCTCTGTTTATTTATCTTACTCTTAGTCTTAGACTTCCAAGTTATCAGTAACTCAGAAAATTGAATAAGAAGATGCAATTTTACAGAAAGGGAGATTTCAAAAAGCATCTTGTAATGGACTTAACTAATAATGCTATAAGGAATAAGATTTAGACTGAGAACAGAGCCAAAGGAGAGGATGGTAAACAAATAAGCATCGAATCATATTAAAAGGTAAAATAAAGGCTTGCTAAGTGTAGCAGAAGTTTAACTCTATACTCTATTTTCACTCCAGTATGTTTCATCATAACCACGAAACATAAAAAATGGAGACTTTGTGAACCTAAAAGAAACTGGATAAACTAGACAAAATGTAGACTCTGTACTCTATTTTGTATCCCTTAAATAGAATACTTGTTGGTTTGGGGGTCTTCCCCCTATTTCATCAAAACTAGCTGAGAATTTCCATTGCAGTTATAAGTTTTTTTTTGGTAACATAGGGGGCACAGCCTAAACCAAAAAGACTAGTCGCAGTTATAAGTTTTCAAATCTACATACTCTGTACACGGACTATGCTCTGAAAGCAAACATGAATAGTGCAATAATATTTTTGTGGGAGCAAATATTTTCGTCTCCAATCAGAGCACGCCACGTGGAAAAGAAGATTATCCCTTAAATTAATTAATTAAACCATTTCTTGGGATAATTAATTAATCTAGATAATATCTTAATTATATGGTATTATCTCATAATTAATAAAGATAATATCATTAATTGGGATATTATCATAATAAAGGGATATTATCTTATAATTAATGAGATAATATCAATAATTCGAGTATTATCTTATCAAAGGGATAATATCCTAATTATAGGATATTATCTTATAATTAACGAGATAATTCATATATTATCAAGTCCGACTCAATCTCTACGAAACCCTAGCCCCGAGGCTACTATAAATAGATGACTTCAGTCATCATTCAAGGTACTTCAAAAACCCTACATCTAAACCTATTCCTGATACCCGAGAAAAATACCCGAAGCTCTCTCTCCCTCTCCACTCTCCATTCTCCATATTTTCTCCACACGGCTCCGGCCACCACACACGGCTCCGGCCGCCCGGTTCACACCATACATACAACTCCGTACCCTTTGCTTAGCTATTGTTTTCCTACAAACACTCGAACTAACTTAGGCATCGGAGGGCCTTTGGCCAACACCCCCCGGGTGTGGTCTATTTACTCCAATCTGTTTTACAGGAATCGAGGAAGAGAGAGAAGGAATATCGAAGGTTGAAGGATCTAGAAGCAAATATTCTCCCGCAAGATTATTTGCACAAACATTTGGTGCTTTCATTGAGAGCGCGAGTTATACTCAACGCGTGCTCAAGGAATCCGTTCCTCCTATTTTCCAATCAAAAGAAGCCTTCCAAACAACCATGGTTGGAAGCAAGCGCACGAGGAGCAAGACCACAGCGATGGCTCAATCCGTGACAGCCCAAAGCTACTCCTCCCACGATCCCGCGATCGACATGGTGGCACCATCACCTTTAGCTGCCATGAACCCGCAACAAACCACCGCGCCACCTGCCGGACCCGCAGTTGGGACCACCGCACTAGCCGTCGTGGTACCATCTCAAGGCCCCGTGGTCGGATCTAGCCACCTTCATAGCACCGCCGTAGAGCATGGTGGAACCTCCCATCAGGATGGGCTCACTACCACCGCCGACTTTGGCCCAATCTTGGAGCAACTTCGGCCATTCCCTCCATTGCCTCCGCGCTTGACGCACGCTCCCGCTCACATCTCTAATGAAACCCTAGCCCGTGTGCAATTGGGCTCCACACACTTCTCTCCTCCCGATCCACGAAGTTAAGTAGACCTCAATCTGAGAGTTGACCAGCTAACTCAGAGAATGGATGACCAAAACAATTTGATGAGGCAGCTCCTCAACCAAATAAACTTGGCTCAAAACCTTGGCCTTGGACAACAAGGTGAAGAGAGAAGGATGGACGGACACGCCGATATGCAGTTTGAGGGGTACCAAGCAGGTTGAGCAAGAGTAAGCAGACAAGGAGA
Organism: Prunus kanzakura; assembly: GCA_020521455.1. NCBI lineage: Eukaryota > Viridiplantae > Streptophyta > Magnoliopsida > Rosales > Rosaceae > Prunus > Prunus kanzakura. The sequence continues at coordinate 168,753 of BPUM01001054.1, forward strand.
TGGACAACAACGTGGTCATCTTGTCGACATGTCGCAGGCATCTGCGAGCCACACTCAGAGCCGACGAAGTCTCCCATCCAGACTGAATTTAAGGGCCAATGTGCGCGAAAGGCTAGGCCCACAACCTGGCATCCGTGCTCGCCTGGGCCCGCAGGGAAACGTGCTTGAAAGGCTAGGCTCCCAGAGAGGTCAACCTGACGGCCATCACCATGAGGATCGTGAAGGAAGGCACTCTGCTGCTCGCTCACAGAGAAATGTTCACGAAAGGCTAGGCTCTCAGGGAGGTCAACCAGATAACCCCCACGATGAGGAATGTGAAGAAAGGCGCTCCGCTGCTCTCTCTCGAAGAACCAATTCTCACCACCAACACGCCGTCTAAGCAGCGTAGCCAAGAAGGTTGACCCTTGCAAACCAACGAGGAAGTCAATCAGCGTCGTCCAAATCGCTAAGGTTGCCCACGTGACCGACTAGCCATGCGTGTGGAAGACGTTGAGAAGCTTGTAAATAACCGACTTCGAGACTTAAAAATTGGCGGAAATTTCAAAGATACACTACGCATGGAAGTAGACCGAGCAAATTCCTCACCTTTCACTACAGAAATCGAGCAGGCAACTCCTCCGAAACGATTCTCAGCGCCCTCTTTCACCTGCTTCAAAAGGGATTCCGATCCCGAAAGCGATCTGAAGCATTTCAAGAGCCTTATGATCCTCTACAAAGCCGAAGACGCGCTAATGTGCAAGGTGTTTGCAATAACTTTGCGAGGAGCAGCTCAGGACTGGTTCCATACCTTGCCCTTCGGGTCGATCAGCAACTTCAAGGAGCTTGCTTATGTCTTCACCAAAGAGTACACTTCTTACAGGACGATCAAGAAGAATCCTGACCACTTGTATAACCTGCACAAGAAGCCCAACGAATCTCTTCGAGATTACATCAAGAGATTCAAAGCAGAAAAGGCTAACATCGTAGGATGCGATGACCGAATCGCGTCCTCTGCATTCAAGAAAGGTCTTCCAGCTGAACACAACTTATACCGCGAGCTGACTATCACTCCCAGCCAGACTCTGGCAGAGGTCTTCGCGATCGCGGAACGCTACGCGCTCTGGGATGACGATCGAATCGCCGCGAAGGAGTCCACCGAGCAGGAAGATCTACCGACCAAGCGGGCAGGCCAAAGAAGCGACAGGTTTAGCAACAGGGATAAAGACAAACGTAGGTCGCGCCCACAAGGAGACGCTACGACAAAGGAGAACTACACCAAGTTCTCCATCCCTATACATCAAATTTTAGCCCAAGTGAAGGACAAACCTTGGGTAAAAAGACCGCCACCCTTGAAATGAGATCCGGATAAGAGGGATACCAGAAAGTATTGTGCCTTCCATGCGACGCACGGGCACAATAAGAATAATTGCTTTGCTTGGAAAGCGCACCTAGAAGAACTCGTGAAAGAAGGTCACTGCACAGAGTTCATCGCGAAGCAGGCCATCCGACGAATCGAGGACCGCGATGCCTCCAAGGAGCCACCTCAAAAAGTCATAAGGATTAACACAATCCTGGCTGATTCCGAGGAGTCTGGGCTGACCAGCAAGGAAAAGAAGAGGAAGATCAAACAGGCCACTGTCATCAGCATTCAAATCGCTCAGGCCAGAAGACGATCCCCGTGATCGGCTTCCAAAAGAAAGATCTAGTCGGCCTCGATCTGCCACACAATGACGCCCTTGTCATCAGCATTCAAATCGCTCAGGCCATGGTCGATCGAATCCATGTAGACGAGGGCAGTGCAGCCAATATCCTACAATTGGCAGTTATCCAGCAGATGGGCTTAGAGACAAAGATCAACAAATCAGCTAGGTCACTAACCGGCTTCAATGGCGCAACAACGGTTACCGTGGGCACAATAGATCTCGACGTCTACTCCCCACCTGTAATCAGCTCGCAAACATTCATGGTCATTGATGAAGTCTCGCCCTACAATGGCATTCTGGGCAGACCATGGATCAACTGGATCAACAAGATCAACGCCATCACCTCCGCCACACATCAGAAAATCCGCTACCATATCCCTGGGGGCGGTATCGGACAGATCAACAGTGATCAAGCAATGGCGAGGAAATGCTCAGCTCAAGGGCTGAAGAGAAGCAAGCAAACACAGTTCCTCCCTCTAAATCAGGCAGATATGAAGGGAGTGGAGCAACCAAAGGAGAAGGCAAATCCCGTTCCTGACGGCCGAGCTGACCAGAAAGGAAAGGGAATAGCTACTCCCCAATAGCAATCAAAGAATCAGGACCAAGTCGAGGGAATCCGTCCGGAGGTCTCTCCTGAAGAAGGATGGAAGCCCGAAGAGGACGTCGAGCTAGTACCCCTTGATCCTGACAAGCCAGAGAGAAAAGCGCGGATCGGCTCGCGCCTAAGCCAAGAGGAAAAGGCAAAGCTTGCAGCCTTCCTCCAGAACAACAAAGACGTATTCGCATGGTCGCCATCCGACATGCCAGGCATCGATCCCCGGATCATCTGCCATCGCCTACACGTCAACCCAGCAATCAAGCCTGTAGCGCATAAGAGACGCAACTTCGCCCCCGAGCGAGTTGCCATCATTGAAGCCGAGATCGACAAGCTCCTAGCTGCTGGTTTCATCGAAGAAGTCTCCTACGCAGAATGGCTGGCGAGCGTTGTTCTAGTAGCAAAGAAAGATAAAGGCCTATGGAGAGTGTGCGTCGACTACACCGACCTCAACAAGGCGTGCCCTAGAGACAATTTTCCACTGCCAAGAATTGATCAGCTCGTCGATTCAACTTCCGGCAATCAACTGCTAAGCTTCATGGACGCCTATTCCGGCTACAATCAAATCATGATGCATGAAGACGACAAGGCAAAAACCTCCTTCATCATTGAAAGAGGTACATACTGCTACAAAGTCATGCCCTTTGGGCTGAAGAACGCCGGAGCAACCTACCAAAGGCTAGTAAACAAAATTTTCAAGGAGCAAATCGGTAAAACTATGGAGGTCTACGTAGACGACATGTTAGTCAAAGCTCCCCAGCGAGCAGACCACATCACAAACCTCACCGAGGCATTCAGCCTGCTCCGAAAATACAACATGAAGTTGAACCCGAGCAAATGCACATTCGGAGTCTCGTCTGGCCGATTCCTAGGATACTTAGTCACCCAAAGAGGAATTGAGGCACATCCGAATCAAATCAAGGCTATACTCAACATGAAGTCACCTGCCACAACAAAGGAGATACAAAGTCTAACGGGTAGAGCAGCAGCTCTCAACCGATTCCTCTCGAGATCTATCGACAAGTGCAGGCCATTCTTCAAAGCCTTGAAGAAAGGACACAAGGACAAGTGGGATGGCGAGTGCGAAGTAGCTTTTCAAAACTTGAAAACCTACCTCACTAGACCTCCCCTACTCTCAAAATCGATACCAGGCGAAGACTTGTACATCTACCTGGCGGTGTCCGACTCAGCCGTCAGCCCAGCTCTCATCTGAGAAGAGCTGGGGGCACAACATCCGGTATTCTACACTTCAAAAGCTCTCCTCGATGCAGAGACTCACTACTATCAAGCGCACCGGATAATTGTCATGACAGAATTTCCTTTGAGATCGATCCTCCATAGCCCCGATGCCTCTCAGCGACTCATGAAATGGGCTATCGAACTCAGTCAATACGACCTCCTCTACCGGCCGAAAACCGCTATAAAAGCTCAGGCTTTAGCAGATTTTGTTGTAGAGTTTACTCCGACAGCCGAAAAAGAGAAGCTAGTCACGAAAAGCAAGGAAAAAGCAAACTGATTCAAACCTACCGAACGACATGTGGCAGTTACATGTAGACAGAGCGTCAAATCACAAAGGAGCAGGGGCAGGCGTCGTCATAATCACCCCAGACGGAACTTTGTTGGAACAAGCCATCACACTAGGCTTTCCTGCTTCAAACAAGAAGGCAGAATATGAGGCATTGCTCGCCGGACTACGCCTAGCAAAAGAACTGTCGATCAAAAGATTGGTCATCTACTCAGACTCCTAGTTGATCACTAATCAAGCCTCAGGAGAGTACATGGCGAAACATCCAAGAATGATCCAGTACCTCGACAAAGTCCAAGGAATTTTGAAAGAATTCCCTACTTTCACCATCCAACAAGTTCCACGGGTGGAGAACACTCATGCAGATGCGCTGGCAGGCCTAGGATCAGCGCTGGACACTTAGTTCAAACGCTAAATCCCGGTAGAACACCTTGACCGGCCAAGCATCGAAGAAATAGAGCCAATCGACTCAATGCAGATCGATGAAGACCCCAGCTGGCAAGACCCCATCATCGATTACTTGGTGAATGGAAATCTTCCGTCGGATAAGTCCGAAGCTAGGAAGGTCCAGCAGAAAGCCGCGAGATACTACATGCAAGGCGCCAAGCTCATTCGCAGATCATACTCCGGCCCTCATCTCACTTGCATAAAATACCCTCAAACACTTGAGGTCTTCTACAAAATTCACGACGAAGAGTGTAGCAACCACTCTGGAGGTAGGTCACTCGCCCATAAGGCTCTAAATATAGGCTATTTTTGGCCTACCATGCGCCATGACTCCACCGAGTATGTCAAAAGATGTGATCGCTACCAACGGTACAAATCGGTTCCTAACCTGCCTGCCGAAGTCTACCATCCGCAGAACAGTCCGTGGCCTTTCATGCAATGGGCCATCGACACCAGCTAATAAAGAAATGATGATCGTCGCCACTGATTACTTTACTAAATGAATCGAGGCCGAAGCTCTATCCTCTACTAAAGAAGCTGATGTGGAACGATTCATCTAGAGAAACATCATCTGCTGATTTGGCTGCCCACAATCACCAGTTACCAACAATGGCTCACAATTCATCGACAAGTAGATGACTGAGCCTTGCACATTTATGAAGAAGAGAAGCAACTACCACAAATTCCAGAATGTGCCACAACAAAAGACAGTTGCCCATAAGCAGCGTCCTTTGGGAGACGCAGGGCGACGACCAGAAGCGTCCTTCGGGAGACGCAGCCCGCAAAGAAGCGTCCTAAGGGGGCTGCAGGGTGCGCCAGGAATTTCCTAAGGGAGGTATCCAGGTTCCTATCCGTTTCCTAAGGGGGACAGGATAGTCATACAGTTGCCCATAAAAGCGTCCTAAGGGAGACGCAGGGTGCGCCATGAATTTCTTAAAAGGAGGTCACCATGCCTCATGCGGGAAGTATCCAGGTTCCTATCCGTTTCCTAAGGGGGGCAGGATAGCCAAACAGTTGCCCATAAAAAGCGTCCTAAGGGAGACGCAGGGCGACGACTAGAAGCGTCCTTCGGAAGACGCAGCCCGCAAAGCAGCATCCTAAGGGGGCTGCAGGGTGCGCCAGGAATTTCCTAAGGGAGGTATCCAGGTTCCTATCCGTTTCCTAAGGGGAGCAGGATAGTCATACTGTTGTCCATAAGCAGCGTCCTAAGGGAGACGCAGGACAACAACCAGAAGCGTCCTTCGGGAGACGCAGCCCACAAAGGAGCGTCCTAAGGGAGACGCTGGATGCGCCAGGAATTTCCTAAGGGAGGTATCCAGGTTCCTATCCGTTTCCTAAGGGGGGCAAGAGTCATACAGTTGTCCATAAGCAGCGTCCTAAGGGAGACGCAAGGCAACGACCAGAAGCGTCCTAAGCTTTCTCCGAAAAAATGCAGAATACGCCCGGAATCCCTCAAGAGGGACCCCGGCTTTTGCAAAAATCCTAAGGCGAAATGTACAGCCAAGACACTAGCCAGTTACTCAAGCAGTTCACAAGACAATATGCAGATTGAAGTTGAAATGATAACTGAAATTTCCATAGCAAAGTGACCAACCGGCCAAGTTCAAACAAAAAGAAGATGGTCAAACAAGACCAATTATTCTAAACAAAAAGCAGACTACAAAAGCTGAAAAGAAATAAAGGAGTCTTCATCTACTCCGAAACGCCGGCAGAGGATCCTTGATCTGCAGCCTCTTCAACGTCCACCTGATCAGCCACGCTCTCAGCAGCTCCGCATGCCTGATCTATGACGTCTGCCACCACTCTCATCGACACGTCTCCGAACGTAGGCCAAACGGGCCACCCTCATCAACATGTCTCCGGACGTCTCATTGACACGTCTCCGGACGTAGGCCAAACGGGACACTCTCATCGACACGTCTTCGGACGTAGGCCATGTTAGAAATGTGCCCTAAGAGCCAATACATTTGATGTAATCTCCTTAGAATACATTTCGTATATGATAAATAAAGGGCAATATTATTTTGTTATCTTTTATGTCGCGTAAAGAAACAAAAGTCCAAGGTGTACTAAATAAGAGATAAAGTAATCTAAAGAAGTTTAGATTCAGGAGACCTTTATTCTCTAACTGTAGTATCCCAAAATGTTCCTAATCATAGGGTTATCAAATGGGCATTGATAAACCGTCAAGATTGGCACATACTATGTATGCTCAATAATGAGGATGGTTGGTCTCAAACCATTTGTGTAGTTGACACTAATACAAGTATGTGGGTGCTCATTAGTGAATGAGTACACTGAACGCGATCAACCGCAGTTCTCGTATGGAGTATTTATCTATATGTCAAACGAGAACTCATAGTTGCAATAATGCAAATTAGTCCTTAGACCTGAGGCATCATGGTTGTCTTGTGATGCGTTATTGATCTTTGATAGCTCACAAAGGCAAGTCGTAAAAGATTTTCCTTATGTGTTATTGGGATCTCTTAATTCATCATGGAGGCATGTGAATGTACAATAAGGAATCTCTACCTTTGATAAAGAAAGGAGAATGTTTCAAGATATGATTCAGTGAATCTTCGGCCGAAGTACTTGAACATGATTTAGAAAGTGGTTTTAATTATGTTCTATTGAATCATATGAGGTTAATCATATTAGGGGTTTGACATTATCAATCCGTACCCTAATAATATGATTGGAAACATTGTATAAGAGAAGGACCGTATTGCATTGCAATTCCAACTGAATAGGTTCTTCATCTATTCTAATTAGCTTGGGTAGCCATGATATATTGCTAGATGTCACTCTTGGCTTGTGGAAGTCCTAGGATTGATTGGATCGATCCAAATAAAGGAAGAATTAAAAGGGGGTTTTAATTCCAGTTGGTTAGAAAGAGTTCTAATATTTTCCCACTGCCTTACTAAATTAGAACCTAATGGATCGCACACCTTAAATGGTTAACTTTGAGTAATACAAATGAGAATGAGGAAATCAATTTGATTGATTTGATGTGGATGATTTACTACGTGTAAAAATGTATTTGGGCCTCGGTAATAGTTAATGAGAAGCCCAAATGATTGGGTATCAAGCCCAAGGACTTAAGACACCTAAATTATGGTTTAAGTGTAATAAGGCCCATTTTTGGAAGCCCAAAGGGGTTTGGCCTAAAATGCTTAAGTAGATGTGTATGGAAATTGTTTCCATAAGCTTATTTACATACAAACACAATCCAACATCAACCAAATAGGTTTGGGAGATCAAAGAGAGATAGTTGTGAGTTTTCAAGATTGAAACACTATCTTCTTTCAAAGGGGTTTAGATTGAAACCAATCTTGAGAATCTTGTACTAGCATCCTTGTATTCTCAAGATACTTCTTCTCATCTCAAGGTTCCATTGGTGTGGAGACTTAGAGGCCATATACTTTTGTGGCTCACAAGGAGGAGAAAGATCAAAGAGGAGATCAACAAAGGGAAATCATCAAGAGAAGACCAAACACAAATTGGTTCATATAATTGCTTCAAGGGTAATTATATCTTATCCTTTTCTCTTGTACTTTCACTTTATGAAATCATATCAATGTTCATGGCTTAAGATACTTGGAAGAAGTTTTGTTTTGATTTTAAACAACCACCATATTCTTCCGCTGCGATTAATTTGATTAATTTGTATGTTTAATGTTCAAATCAACTTCTTAAAAATGTTTTAAAACCAACAATTGGTATCAGAGCCATAGGTCATGAACTTGATATGTTTCTAGGGTTTAGAGATGCATATGTGGGTTGTGAATTCATTTAAAAGTATAATAGTTATACTTGATTTATTTTGATTTGATTGAATAAAAATCAAATGGAGTGAAAGGGGTTGTTTGGGATTTTGAATTTCCGGATTTGTGTTTTGATGATTGATGCTCTCTTTGAATGCATATATGTATATATGAACATTAGAGCATAGTTGCATTAAAACCCCCATGATTTTAACTTCATGAAATATATGATATTAAGAGCATGAGATGGTTAAAATGGAATATGGATTTTTCCGGAAATAGCATGAACATTCATATAAGTTCATATGCATGTTCTTGGTGTTCTTGATGTTCTTGTTATGGGATCTTTTTGATCCATAAGTTAGGTGGCTAATTTTGATGATTGTGTTTAGTGGAATTTTCCACCAAAATACGTCAAAAGATGATGATGGTGTTTTATTATAAAATTAAAAGTTTTTCAAAAATGTTTCCACTCAATAAACATTTACCCACCACACTAAAATTAATAAGATTACTTTGGTGAGTGTGTGGGCCTTTCTAGGTATAAATGTTGGTGATTTGATATAAAATGCAAAAGTTGATCAATTTATTCATATCACTAATTATTTACCTACCACACTAAAATTATTTTTGATTACTTTGGTGAGTGTGGTTGGCCTACCTAGTCACATTCATGATTATTCACCTTGTTGGAATAATCATGATCACCACTTTGTGTTAATCATGATCAGCAGAACACTCCTCCTGTCCAGCAGGCAGATCGTCAGGGTCCGAACCATCCTACTTCCATCTCTCGACATCCTCGGCAGGGGGCAGTCCACCGACTTCCTCCCGATACTCGCTCAGCAGCCACCAGAGGCCACCGCCTCTCCAACCGTCTTCGACCACCAATCACGACGACAACCAGCTTAGTCCTACCCAGCTGGTCCTCGCAGAGAAAAAGAGAAAATGAAGAAAAAATATACGTGCTCGACTTACCTTGGGATGCACGGCAACTCCTCTCTTCGACAAGCAGTACAAATTCTCCAAGATCTTTCTCAAGCTAGAAAGTAGAGAAGTTGAGTTTGCGATGTGAGAAAGAGTGAAGAGAAGCCCTGTATTTATACAAGTTGGACAATCCGGGTTAAGAAGGAATCGCAGGCTCATTCCTACTGGGAATCCAACTCCAAGAACAGTCAGAAGCCTACTCTAATTGGGAACCTGATCTGCAAAAAGAGTCCAACTCGCAGAAGAAAGCCCAGATACAGTTGGAGAGTCCGAAAAATAATTTCATCTCCTACATGCCACACAAGAGCCATGCAGAAGTTGGGGGGGCATTTGTGGGAGCAAATATTTTCGTCTCCAATCAGAGCACGCCACGTGGAAAAGAAGATTATCACTTAAATTAATTAATTAAACCATTTCTTGGGATAATTAATTAATCTAGATAATATCTTAATTATATGGTGTTATCTCATAATTAATAAAGATAATATCATTAATTGGAATATTATCATAATAAAGGGATAATATCTTATAATTAATGCGATAATATCAATAATTCGGGTATTATCTTATCAAAGGGATAATATCCTAATTATAGGATATTATCTTATAATTAACGAGATAATTCAGATATTATCAAGTCCAACTCGATCTCTACGAAACCCTAGCCCCGAGGCTCCTATAAATAGATGACTTCAGTCATCATTCAAGGTACTTCAAAAACCCTACATCTAAACCTATTCCTGATACCCGAGAAAAATACCCGAAGCTCTCTCTCCCTCTCCACTCTCCATTCTCCATATTTTCTCCACACGGCTCCGGCCGCCCGGTTCACACCATACATACAACTCCGTACCCTTTGCTTAGCAATTATTTTCCTACAAACACTCGAACTAACTTAGGCATCGGAGGGCCTTTGGCCAACACCCCCCGGGTGTGGTCTATTTACTCCAATCTGTTTTACAGGAATCGAGGAAGAGAGAGAAGGAGGATCGAAGGTTGAAGGATCTAGAAGCGAATATTCTCCCGTGAGATTATTTGCACAAACAATTTTCCTCAAGTGAACCGAAGCCTCTGCAAGCTTGAAGCCTTAATTTATCAAATCAAAGCCTCCATGAACTAAATTGAAGACTCCAAGATAAATAAACACAAAATATACCCAAAACAAAATCATAGTTAGGAAAATTAATATCACAATCGAACTCAAAATCACAGTGAATAGAGAATTAGGGAATTAGAGACTAGAGAATCACAATCACAATCACAATCGCACTCAAATCAAACTCAAATGAAATCAAAACTGACATTGAAACCACAGAGAAATAGAAAGCTCACATATATTGGGAGAAAACCTAGAAATTGAAACCACAGAGACGAAGAAGATGATGAAGAGGACGCTCGCTTGACAAAGAAGACGGTCGCTCAGCTTGAGCTCGCTAGCAAGCTCAGTTTGCTCGCTCGCTCCGTTCCTTCAATTTGCTCGCTTCGTTCCTTCTTTTGAGTAAATAGTCATTTGAACGAATAATAAATTTAAGGGTTAATTACTGTAGGCGTCCTTTAACTATGGGCTCAGTTGCAATTGGGTCCATGAACTAAATTTTGTGGCAATTTAGTCCTTTAATTAGACAATAAGGTGCAATTAGGTCATACCGTAACTGAATCCGTCAAAATTGACCGTGTGAGTGTCACGTGGTCTTGTTGATCGGGGTATAAGTGACTTTTCGTCATTTCGAATGTAGCGCTGAAGAAAGGGGAAAGCACGTGAACTATCCCTTCTGAGGCAGCCATTGGAGTTGCATACGGTGAGCGATCCCTTCTGAGGCAGCCATTGGAGTTAAATTTGCTGCAGCAGTGACTGAGTGAGTGAGAAATTTTCTGTGTAAGCTTCGAAATTTGGGGTTCATCGGGGGTACAGTTAAAGGTTAGGGTTTCATTTTGGGGGTAGTTGGGTTTTTGGTCCTTTTGGCTGATAGTGATGAAAGAGTTTGACTTCCGTTGGGGTGGTGTTGCGCCTAAATACAGTAAGTGATTCTGCCTATTTGAATACGTATCAGTTGGTTTTGTTTTCATCTGTGTGGTCCATAGCTTTTAAAGATTCCTTACACGCTTTGTTGCTTTATACTGTCGTTGACTGCAACACTTAGGGTTTTTTTTATCCCTTCTTGTCTTCTATCTATGCCTCACACCAAATGGATTGAAGTTATTCCATAGAAATTTAAAAACTGAACGAAATGTGTACTGTATATTTTGGTTTTGGTGCAGAACATTGAATTAAAACATGGTTTTCTTTGATTTTATGATTCCAAAACAGGTGTGTGTGTTTTAGCATTGTTTTGACCCTTGTTTACTGTGCAGGTAACCATGAAAACTGTAGTTTAGAACTTCACCATGGGGGTGTGTTGGAAAGTGGGGAGTATAAAAATGGAAAAGTTTGTTACTTGGATAATGTTGTACATGATTTTCTGTCATTGGTGGACTTAAGAAAGGTAGGGAAAGGGCTTGGTTACAATGTAGACATTTCCAACCCCAAACCAAATTTGGAAATATGGTATAGGAAGGGTGGAACCCATGGTGTAGGTGGGCTTGAACTTATCAGCTCTGATGCTAAACTAGTTGACATGCTGGGCCAAATGCCATGTAATAGGATTGTGGGGTTGTACTATACTGAAGTGGGCAATTCTAATATAGTTTGGAGTCAAGCATCTTTTGGGTGCCAAGGTTTGGATGGTGCAGACAATTATGCAGAGGTGCAACACAATGTTCAGGTGGAAGATAATGTTGATGTTGAAGATAAAGATGAAGCTGAGGTTGTAGACAGTGAAGAAGATGATGGAGAATTTGTTGATAGTGATTACGAGTTCAATGAAGAAGAATTTGGGTTAAAGACAGTTGAAGTGTCTGTTCATGAAGGGGCAGAGGACACTATGAATGGTAGCAATATGAGGCCTAGTTTTGAAGCTCCTGGAGAGGTGTCATCATATGGTGAGCACACCTCAGATTTTGATACTGAAAGTGAGTGTGATGGGGATGATATGGAAGGGGATAATGAAGGGACAAGTAAGGTGAGAAAGAAAAAAAAAACTGCCTCGGTTTAAGCAGTATGGAAGGGAGGTGGACTTAAAGAATCCTGAGTTTCGGCTTGGGATGCAATTTGAAAACAGACAGGTGATTAAGGAGGCACTCAGGGAATATTCCATTATTCATGGAAGGAAACTGTTCTTTGAAAAAAATGACAAGACGAGAGTAAAGGCAATTTGCAACGGAGGATTAAAATGTCCATTTGTGGTTTATGCTTCACAGATTGGAAAGGATGTGCAAACATTTGTAATTAAGAAGTTGAGCTTAGAACACACATGTGGGAGGGTGGAGAAACTGAAGTTTGCTAATCCCAAATGGATTTGTGACAGATTTTCTAGCAAGATTAAGAGAAACACAGATTGGAATCTCAAAGCTTTTCAAGGAGAAGTTTTGGAGTCCTATCATGTGAGGGTGTCCAAAACTCAAGTGTATAGGGCAAAGAAATTGGCTAAAGCACAAATTGAAGGAAACTACATACAGCAATATGCATGGTTGTGGGACTATGCAGAGCAGTTGAAGAAAACCAACAAAGGTAGTACAGTGAAAATTAAGTGTGATATGGTTGGGGGTGAAGCAATATTTCAAAAGATTTATGTGTGTCTGGCTGCTTGTAAAAAGGGTTTTTAGAAGGGTGCATGCCTGTAATTGGGGTTGATGCTTGCCATTTGCCAGGTCCTTATCCTGGCCAAATATTGACTGCTGTAGGAGTTGATGGTAATAATGGTCTTTTCCCAATTGCATATGTTGTGGCTGAGATTGAAAATAAGGACTTGTGGATTTGGTTTCTGTCTTTGTTGATTGAAGATTTAGGTATTAGAAATGGTTTATCCTGGGCTTTCATAAGTGATAAGCAAAAAGGGCTCATACCTGCCATTGCACATGTACTACCAACTGCAGAGCATAGGATGTGCGTCCGGCACTTGTACAATAATTTTAGAGCAACACATGTTGGTCTCACTCTTAAACACATGTTGTGGGCAGCTGCCAGAGCCACTACTATTCCTTGGTGGGAAGCAGAAATGGACAAGATGAAGGAAGAGGACTTGGAAGCTTGGAAATGGTTGGTGCAGAGACCACCCAATAATTGGACTAGATCTCATTTTCATACAAGGTATAAGTGTGATCTTCTACTGAACAACCTTTGTGAGAGCTTTAATGCAACTATAATTGATGCCAGAGATAATTCCATTTTGACATGTTTGGAAAGTATTCGAATGTATGTGATGCTTAGGATGGCTAATCGAAGGGCTGCTTGTGGTAAATGGAAACACCCTGTTGGCCCAAGGATATTCAAAATAATTGAGAAGAACAAGATGGGAGCTTCTCAATGCATTCCTAGATTGGCTAGGGATAAAATGTATCAAGTCAGTCACATGTATGGTGGGGAGTTTGTTGTAGATCTTGCAGCAATGTCTTGTAGTTGTAGGAGATGGGATTTATGTGGCATATCCTGTGCACATTCTATTTCAGCTATATTCCATAGAGATGAAAACCCTGTTGAATATGTACATGAGTGTTATAAGCCAGAGACATACATGAGGTCATATAAACCAATAGTTCACCCCATCCCTTCTATGGATCAGTGGGTTAAGGGTGGCTTTCCTCCAATTAGACCTCCATTTCATAAGCGTCAACCAGGAAGACCTAAGAGAGTGAGGACAAAAGAGGCTGCTGAGGTTCAATTACCAGCCCCAAACCCACCAAACCCTTTGCCTCCAGGTTACACTGCTCCAGCAGCAAAACTTAGAAGACTCTTCATTATTTGGGTTGTGGTCCGCTGTGGTTGTGATTTTGTATAGCTGTGCTTATATGTTGTGCAGGCTGAGGCAGCCCAAAATGGGAATGTTGGCCAAAATGAAGTTCAAGCAGTTGACAATGGAAATGCAGGCCAAAATGATATTGCCCCAGCCCAAACTGACACTGCCCCAGTCCAAACTGACACTGCCCCAACCCAAACTGAAACTAATGTTGCCCCAACTCAAACTGACACTGCCCCAGCCCAAATTGAAGTTATTAGGCGCAGAGGAAGAGGAAGAGGAAGAGGAAGAGGCTTATGGAATCCAGCTGCAAGGATGTCATCTTCATAACCAGTTAGTTGCCTATTATTCTTGCCCAACTCAGATTTTTTATGTTTGCTTATATAGTAATATATTTTGTTTGTGATTTTTATCTTAGGTGGTAAGTGATATCAATCAAGGAAGGGCCAATCTGCCAATGACATACTCACAACAAGTGCCCTTGCAACCATCATCCTCTTCACTTACTCAACAAACCACAATCCATAGAGGAAGATTCAAACACAGTGTCAAAAGAGGAGGACAAGTATAGATTGTGAAGACATATTTTGTGGACTTTTAAGACCTATTTTTGGACTCTTATGTACTTACTATGTGGATGTGTATTTTGGGTGAACAATTATAGACTCAAGTATGCTATTTGGTAATGTTATTTTGAAGGCTCTTTTGCCTATTCTATGTAATGTTTAGGTGTATTTTGGATTGTATGTAATGTGCAGTTGGTGAATGTTAATTGGAAATTGAACTCTTTTGGATTGTATGTAATGTGCCCCTGTTCATTTGGTATACATTGCCAATTCAGCACAAAATCAGCTTATATAGCAAAACATCTGATACATTGCCAAAGAGGCACAAAATAACCTTAGCCCAGGTTTCTGCCCATTTCTGCACTACCAATTCCTGCCCATTTCTACACTATGCCCATGCCATCAAAAGTTGTACAAGAGTATATACAACATTATGCCCATTTTCTGCCATTTCTACACTACCAAATCATCCATATTGATGAACAATATCACAATTATTAAACAAAACATAACAACAACCCAGAACCACCTTTGTCTTTGTCGATAACTCAAAATTTCCCCTTCTAGTACAACAACTTGTTGACCCATTCCCAGATTCTGTTTTTTCAAAATCTTGATTTCTTCTTCCTCTTCTCTCAGTTTTTGCTCTAATTTATTCTTCTCTTCTTCCATCAATCTGAAATTCTCCACCGTTGCTCTCAATTCGTCC